>RBNI01005111.1:0-13011 GCA_003990745.1 Jimgerdemannia flammicorona | reverse complement strand
GGGGGGGGGGGGGGGGGGAGGTGTGACCTATTAGTGCATCTCTTCTGCATCATGGATATAGGTACATAATAAGATAGTAAAAACATAGGCTTGAAGAAGTGCTACGCCCAACTCAAGAGCACAAAGTAAAAATAAAAACACTAGAATGGAACCTGCACCTAAAACGGATACTAAGATATTACCACTAAGGAAATTCCATCCAAACATAGAAATAATTTTCAATAAAACGTGACCCGATACCATGTTACCTGCTAATCGAACTCCTAGACTAATTGCTCGGGCTAAGTAAGAGATTAATTCAATTCCAACTAATAGCCATACTAATCCTAGAGGGGTACCGGAAGGGATAAAGAACGCAAAGAATCCTAGCCCATGGCGTTGGAATCCAATAATTGTTACCCCAATCATGATTGCTGTACTTAAACCGATATTTAACACGAATCCACTAGTGACTGTAAAACTATACGGAATTAATCCTACTAAGTTCCCAATTAAAATAAAGAGGAATACAGAGTATACAAAAGGAAAATAGATTTCATATTTAGGACCGATAGAGGTTCGTACTAAATTTAACACTGAAGTGGAAATAGATTCTTGAGAAATTGACCATCGTGAAGGGATAAGTGAGTAATGATTACTTGCTAATAAGTTCATGGCTAAAACAATAGATACTACTAGAATTAAGTAGAATCCGAAATTTGTCAGAGATAGTTTAGTGAATCCTAGGATAGGCATTAATAAATATAGAAAATCGTAGGTTTCGAATTGTTCTAGCGGATTGTTCACTAAGAGAGTTGATAGCATAAGATATTAAAACAAAGTTTTTATCATTCAGAACCCCCAGTTCTCAAGGGCCTTACGGCGTCCTCCTTGAATGCAGGGATCAAAGAAGGGAGTGAGAGAACGAAAACTCAGAGTAAAAGAATTATAATGCGTTTTGGGTTACCTTACTTATATTAGCCAAGGGAGATACAGGACACGGTAATTTAATTGGCAATATATGATGGGGTATAGGTAGTATTACCTAATAATAATAATAATAATACTTTTGATTCTATTACATTTCTAATCTTAATAATTCAATAAATCTTGTCTAAATATCTTTATGTGGTTTGTTATTGGGGGTCCCTACGGGGTGTAAATGACCGACCGACCGACCGCCCGGCCGCCCGCCCGGCCGCCCGGCCTCGGTGGTATGATCTGTTACGTGACCGTTCTCCCGTCCTGGCCTAGTTGTGGATGGCCTTTCAGAAAGAGGGAATGAGCATTTGGATTGTGTCATTGGCAGCTTTGGGCTGAGACTCGCAGCTTTGGGCTGAGCTGGAGCACCACGTCACGGTTGACACCCGTCCATTTCTCTTCAAGAAAAGATCAAGAATAAGAGATCTTATGCGGGCTCCAGTAAAGGAACTTTCCCCAGAACGGGGTTAAGCTGGAATCTCTTCCAATTTCTTCCTTGAAAAAAAAAAATCTCCATTTATATGTTAACCAATCGGGAGCCAACACATAAACATAATTAATCCGTTCTGGATGTGGAACCAAATTAGTATAAAACCTTACGAAGAGCTATTCTGAATCCGTAGATTTATCTGAATAAATAAGCCCATCGCTTAATACATCACTACATTCGTGGTTACAAACCGCGTTGTAATCACTTAATTGAGCCTTAAGAACCATTTCAAGGTCGGGATACCCTGAAAATTCGTAAAAATTGTGTTCCAACACTGTAAGATCCAAGTTGTTGGCAAGCGGCATAAGATCAAGTAGAACATCAATACCATGAGCCCATACAAGACAAGAATTGGGATAGGCATCCCGACTCAAATTACCAAGAATCTCCATAGCTGTTGGTGCAGAGATCATTCCGAGGTCACAATAAACCCCCAAGAGGGTACTAAAATCTAGGAGAACATACAGACTAACACCGTTCGCACTCACTTCCGGGAAGAACTGAATAAAATCTACAAAAACTAAAATATGATCATCCTTTTTTGTCTTGAATCTAAAACCAAGACAAAAAAGCGACCCCGCAGGGGTGGCAACTATAACGATTTTTATATATATATAAAAATTGAAAAATATATATATATATATTTTTAGATCGATAACTGTTCGCTGTTCCTCAAAAAAACCTAGTTCCATGTTGATAATCTAAAATATATGTTAATTAGAGTTTCCTTTATAGATCGATAATAATTGCAAGCGGATTGGTTACCAAAATTTTTAAAGCGGTTTAAAGACGTTTAAATGGATCTAGTCCACCACACGCGGAACCATTAGACTAAAAATAATAACCCTTTACCAGGAGTACCCAGATGAAGAGTAAAGGGGTTTTCTTATTATCATTACTTATATTGAAATTCAAAACCCTAAAATCTAACGCTTGGTATATTTACTGCTATATAGAAAAATGTGGAGAGGTGGGGGGTACAGATCTAAAAATATGTTTCGAAAATTCTAAATTATTTGAGATTTGGCTTTGAGCGATTTGTATTGAAATAAACCAGTAAGGCCACCCCGTCTACCCGGGATTCCAATTATCCCTCGCCATAGCCTTAACTTTTGGAGCGAGGTGAGGGTCCCCGATGGACACGGCGCTAGCACAGTGCCTTTGTCTTTAGACAAAGGCACGGTGCGTGCGACCGTGTTTGTTAAAACAAACACGGCGCTAGCACAGTGGCGCTGTGCCTCTGGCTCCGCGACACGGTGCATGCGACCGTGGTTTTTGTCTTTAGACAAAAACCACGGCGCTAGTCGCTGGCCCATCGGGGGGGTAAACCCAAAAGGGTTTGTGCAGGAGAAAATGGAGAACACTAATGCTCACTAAAGTCCCAACTTATAAAGCATAGAAGGATCCATATGTTCTAAAACAATTGATCGCAATAAAGGCATAGAGTTAGCTTTGATATAGATTACTGGAAGGCCATGGTCATAATGTAGTGTGCAATTAAGCCGATATCGGATCATTAAAACGTTCATTAGTCGAACACAATCGGGAACTGAGAAAGAATGCGTACAAAGTTTAAGTCCAGACCCTGTCCACCCGCCGTCGCCCATGATCATATGTGCTAAGGCAATAGGTGAAAGAAGATTAAAAATATCTAAAGGAATTCCCTTAATTCCATTAATGTAAAATAAAGAATATAATTCGGTAAAACACGGGAGAGATCTAGTATTAAAACTAATCCCAAAAGACCATACCCCCGATCTAATAGAAGACGTTTTAGCAGCGTGTGGCAAACTAGAACAATAGTGAGCTAACTTAGTAAATACTCCCGGCCGGTTTTTTTTTTTTTCTAAGGGCGGACATGTGCCCGCAGAAAAACAAAAAATGCGGTATAACTTTAAATCTACAGCTGGTTCTTCTTTGGATAGAAAAATTCTCCTGAGGTTCGAGCTAAGATTGTGCAGCCAAATCAGGAAAATTGTCCGGTTTGACACCAACGAAGGCATTAGCAGTTTATGTGTATGATACTAATAATGTTTTAGTTAAAAGGTTTTCTTCTCAAATTCGTGCGGCTAAATGATTAAAGGCATCCCGAACATCGGTGAATGTCTTTGTTCGATCAGGTATGCTATTTAGAGGTACTTATTATTTAAGAACTTCTCCTCTATAGAGGTGTCGCCTGCCTTCAAGCCTATGTTATTCACGCCCGATTTTATTATGTACATAGATTCATGATGCAGAAGATATGCACTAATATTTAACATCTTAGTATTTATTACTAGTTAGAATTAAATGGTTCTCAATATACTAAAGACAATAAACGTAAACGTAAACTACAACAACTACAAATCTTACCAATTTAAATGCACAAGCATTGTAAGTTGTTTTTTTTTCCATATAAACGTAGCAAGGGTTAGATTTTGACGTTTGGGCCCTGGGCTCCTGGTGTAAGCTTACCCAGGAGCCCAGGGGGGAAATGTAGTTTTTTGACAATTTTTCGATTTTCCATATAAATAGAGATCAAAATGGAGTCAAAGATTAAAAATTCATAATCTCAACCGGTATCGAGCTAGTAATAGGTTCTCGATAGGATTAGTATCCTGCCCCGGCCGGGCTAGCCTGGCGCCTTCCGGCCGGGGACCGGTTCTGAATTTTTTTTTCTGCGGGCACATGTCCGCCCTGGAAAAAAAAACCGTTAACCATTTAGGTTTAATAAACCATGGGTCTAAAGCTTTACAGAAAGCAATTGTTGATGGTAGTCCCCGGGGACCCCTCCGGGCCCTCGGCTCCGCCGACTTGCCCCCGGCCCCGTCTTCTTATAAAGAAGACGGGGCGGGGGCTAGTGGAACTCCTAAAGGCATAAAAGGGGTATAAAGTCTAACCACGATCCGATATCTGAAGCGTGTTTACCCCCTTTGTAATAGTAAACTAGCCCGACAGGGTCGGTCTCGGCCCTGGAGGGTGAGGCCCTCCGGGCCTAGTTGGTAAATAAACCGCCATTAAAGAACCGTTAGAAGTAGTAAAGATTATAGTAAAGGATGGTTAGAGGTAGTACTTCACCCCTCCCCGTAGGGGGGGGCCAGCGACGAGCGCCGTGGCCCTCCCCTTTAGACCCCCCTGTTCCATATTTATGTATACAGGGGGGCGGACGGGGACGTAGACAAGCCGTTAAAATCTGCTTAATAAATAAAGTAAAACCCCGGGGACTGTAATAAATTGGAGTAATAATACCCAATGGAAACCTGGTATGCCCTGCAGATAAAGAGGGTGAAGATGGAATTCGTAAAATTTAAATGGTTGTAGTTTTTTTTTTTTCTTTGAAAAAAAAAAAACAACTCCTCCGGACCCTCCTCCGGACTTGCTCCCCCCCTTCAAAGAAGGGGGGAGCAACTGGCGGGGATGGCCAGCGGTAGCCCCCCCCCCTAAAGGGGGGGGGGCAAGTCCGAAGGAATCAAGAAAACATATAAGGAAGTACCCCACCAGCCTTTTATCGTTCTATTTTTAGTTTAAATTTTCTTTATAAGTATAGGAAGATAACCTACAAGCTGACCGAGATCAAGGGAGAGGTTTGAACGAGAAATGAAACACACATGGGGTGATGAAAATGTGTCGGGAGTATGGTGTGGCTTATTCGTTATGATTTGGTTTCATACAACGCTCGATAAGCCCCCTCATCTAAAGGGGCCCGCCCATTGATTCCGGCTAGGTCAGAGTCTTCGACCGAATCTCAATGGACTAGGCCTTTAACTCCGAGCGATAGCTACGCTATTACTACCCCCCATAGTGGAGTTAATAATCATTATTATCATTATTATCATAGTATTATTCTTCATATAAACCTGAATCGGTTGACTGCCCCCCTCAATTTGCCGGTTTAGCTTAATTGGATAAAGCTATTGTTTTGTAAACAATCGAGTAGAAGTTCGACTCTTCTAACCGGCAATCTTCAATAAGAGGGTTTGCGAGTCTAGTGGGATCCCTATTCGTATTGGGTTTCGTTGCGGGGTGCCCCTGTTGTTGTATTTTTTTTTTGCGGATCTAAAATATATATATAGATTTTGGCTTATAAAGATATGGGTATATACACCTCGTTTTATGCTGTCTAATCCTACGGCGCCGTGGCGTGACGATTTAAAACGCTTTTATTCGATTCAAATATGGAAGATAAAAGGATTGATATAAGAACCACCGGGGGGGTGCCACGGCGCTCTTTTTTTTTTTGCGGCAAGCGACGAGCGCCGTCTTGCAAAAAAAAAACGCTGGCCACCCTCCCCCCTTTGGGGGGCCGGGGAAAAGCCGTATCCAAATTGGGAATAATATTTATCTGATACTCTTTAGGGAAAATAGGAATCTGTATTGACTCTGCCCCTTTTTTTTTTGCCCGCGATTAAGTTATCGCGAAAAATAATAAATAATATGGACCAGGATATATGACTGAATCGGTTAAGGTGGAAGTTTGCTAAACTTTGGGATATTACTGTCCCTGTTGGTTCAAATCCAACTATATCCACAATGTAACCAGGGGATTCACTTAGTGGTAGAGTATGTACTTTACACGTACACAGCAGTAGTTCGATTCTACTATCTCCTATTTGATAATTTCTGGATGAAATTTAATAGCATGTCACTCTATTTGTTTTCTTTATATGAACCTGAATAGGAAAGGTACAGTAGGTATATTTCCGAAGAGATGGATTTGTATTGATTTTAACCAGTAGGGCTGTCCCTATACCCGGTAATAAGATAAGGCTAAATCAAGCGTAGGTTCTTTCCTAATAAATACCATATAAAAGAGGATTGCTGTGATTGAGGAGGGGGGTAAACCTAAATAGGGGTATAGGGATAGCCCGAATATGTGGTTTTGAGGTTAAAAAAGAGTCCATAATAATAGTCCACTGTTCCAACTGATCATTTGTAGGGGTACAGCGGGGTAACAAGGGACTAACCTACAAGGGATGGCACTCGTTTACCGCAATTGGACGTAAAGTGATAATTATTTCTAATCCCCCGGCCCGAGGACTAGCCCCCCCCCCCTTAGGGGGGGGGGGGCAACCCCCTCCCCGTTAGGGGGGGGGCGGGAAAATCCAAAATGATCGTGACTTTAACCTAAAATAGCAGGCTAAATCTCGCCCTCTATAAACGGGCCCCCATAATCTATAAACACCGAATGTTGCTCAGGGGCTGAGGCGGGCACACAACATCTTTTGGGAGAAAAGGGAACAATACCCTCTTGTGTTGTCGTGTAAGATTTTTAGTTTTACTCTGAAATCTTTATAAGTAGAGTGGGTATATAATGTAATTGATTCTCTCTTGAAATAATAGACAAAACATTAAGAATAACAAAAAGGATAAATATATGATAGACTATGGAATTTCTTCACTCGGTTATGGATTTTACTGGTCTGCATCTAACGGAATCTTTCAAGGCTATGATTTGTACTTTGAAAGGAGTTGCGGGAGTTTATGCTATTATCCATATTTCTACCGGAAGAGCGTATGTAGGTTCCTCGGCGAATATTGGGCTCAGATTAATGAGTCATTTAGTATACGGCTCTTGCAATCCACATCTTCAAAACGCTTTAGCTTTATACGGACTGTCTACCTTTATGGTTAGACTTGTAGCAGAATTTATCATAGACCCAGCCCTTTCTGATGAAGAAAATGCGGCTAAACTCTTAGCACTCGAGCAGTATTGGCTCGATTTATTATTCTCCCTTCCAGCGGCTTTTCGATATAATTTCTTACCTCATGCGGGGTCCTCTCTTGGTTATGTGCATAAAGAGGAAACTAAAATTCAAATTAGTAAAACCCTCAAAGGCTCTACACGTTCATTGGAAACGAGAGCAAAAATCAGCGCGGGCCAATCGGGAGCAAATAATCATAAGGCTACTGCGGTAGCTTTAACTGATTTAAATGGTTTTATCGTGAGAGAATTTTTGACTCAGATAGATGCAGCTAAGTACCTTAAGATTTCTAAAGCGTCCGTATCTCTGGCCATTAAACGGGGTTCGATTGTCGAAGGTAAATATCTAATTGTTCGTATTTCCTCCATTTAATTTTGCATTTTATATTTGACTTATTGTTGTTTTATTTAATACTGCCGGGCCCGGGCCAGCGACTAGCGCCGTGGCCGGGCCCGCCGGGGGCAGCATATTTTATATGCAAGTAGATAAATCTTAGATTTATTAATATTTAGAGGGTTTCCCTCCCCCCCTATAGACACTTACACTAAAACTAGCTCTATAGCTACATTATAAAGCCCATATTCACGCGTGTAAGACCATGATAATTAGGCTATATAATGCTCAAGGGAGAAATCTGTGCTGTGTATACTCTTGAGAATGTTCTAGGAAGGAATTGAACCTCCTTATTACGATCTTCAGTCGTATGCTTTAACCATTTAAGCTACTAAAACTGTACATTGTTGAATATAACAGGTAAATTTTATAGACTTATAAGTGGGGGGGCGGGAGAATCTAATTAATACCTACTCCGGGGGAGCTGGAAGGGCCGTAGGCCCGCCCGCGTTCCCCCGGAGGGCGATAAGTAAATAAGAAGAACTATCATGTGGATACTAAAAAAAAACAATTCTTTTAAATTATAAAATATTTACATTAAAGGAGTAAGAGATAATCTATATCTCTTTCTAAATAAAACACCAGCTGCCCCCATACAGATCCAATATATTTACATTGGTCAACCATTCGCATGATTGATCAGAATATATCATCATCCGATTAAATATTATAATCAGGAGGTTTGGCATGTATTCGTTGAAGAACCCCTTATCCGGCCGTATGACATCAAATCCCCCGGGGGTTTGTCTCCCCATCGGCTCCTGGGTAAGCTTACCCAGGAGCGGAGGGGGGAAAAACGACCGGAGGGCGACCAAGTCCGCCGGTCCCCCCGGGGGCCGACTTACTCACTGGTACAGTGAGTGGTTAAATGTAGCCTAGTGACCCATACCGAGGTCTTTAGATTTATATATATTTAAATTAATATTTAATTATATTAAATTCCTTTTTAATTTATATTAAAAACAATCATTCTCTATGAGTATGATGGTAGCCCTACTCGCTAGCCCCCCCCTCATTTTACCATTATATGTTAATATAATGTTTGCTTTATATTATTATTAAGTAATATAAAGTGGGGGGAGGAAGGGGGACGCAACAACTATCTGGATAAAATTTGATATAAGTAAAGGAGTAACATCAGGTTACTTCCCCACAAAGACATACAACAGCTAAGCGTCCAAGATTATGACTATTATGAAGGGGGCCTTCATCTCTATTATTTTGAAGTTAGAAATAGCTGTTCAATTTAAATCATAATGGACCGCCTCAAAAGGGCGACTTTCAGTTTTACTATCATCAGACTCGGGAGAGTACTGGTTGTTTTAAATGGGTTGTTTTAAAGCCCCGGGGGGCCCCCGAGGACTAGCCCCCCCCCCCTTAGGGGGGGGGGGGCAACCCCCTCCCCGTTAGGGGGGGGGCCAGGATAAAACTTTGAGTATTAGGGTTATAAGGCTGTTACAATATAGTAATTTCAACGAAGCTTTACGGCTGTTTTAGCTAATCTCCTATTGAGATTCTGCAGTTTTTTACTACTGTTTGGTTTATTATTACTATTTTATTCATTTAGCTTAAATGCTATCCTCTGTGAAGAAGCTCCGAATTTACCAAGTATCATGGAATTTTCTAATCTCCATCTTTCGGAAAACTTAAAACTAGCCCCCCCCTTCCCCCTTACGGGGAGGGGAGAGGGCTTGTCCCTTCCCCCTACGGGGAGGGGTGAGTCGGCGAAAGCTTCGACTAAGTCGAAGCTTTCACCGCCCCATCGGGACTAGCAAAAGCTACCCTTTCTAATCAATGTGGGGTTTATTGCATTAAGTGCCTCGAGACTGGCGCACTCTCTAAAATCTATATATATATATTTTCCATCTCTACACAATGTAGAGATGGATTGGAAGTTCTGTTGATTTAGGTTCTCGTCTAGTCTCACACATTCTTAACTATAGGAGCAATCTCCTGCTTGGGGGGGACCCCGATCGGGGGAAATCTTCTGCCCCCTCGCAGTACACAATATAGTGAGAGGTAACTGAGCTATAAACATACACAGCAAAACTCTGAAGTTCAATTGATGGAACATAGAAACTAGATCCCAACTTGAAATTAAACAACGACTCGTACCTGATACAGTAAATAATACTGTATTGAGGTATTTGGTTAATGCTGGCAGTCCTTCATCAATTTCATTGATGGTTCCTGGGAATAAACTCTCGATTCCCCCAAAGCCCGAACCTAAAGATCCAATTAATAGAATCGATACCCCAGCGATGAGTAAGAGATAACCACCGGGGGGGTGCCACGGCGCTAGTCGCTGGCCACCCCCCCGGGGGCCCGAGCAATCCACTTAAAATAAATAGCGGTAATCCGAAGGGATGATAAGGCGATCACTAAAATCATGATTAAAATTAAAATTCAAACCATTACTACTTAACAACTATTATAACAAGAACAAAATTTAAGTCTTGTTACTTATATTTATTTCCAAAACCTAAAATCTAATTATAATTATAAAGAGAAAACTTTTATTCTTGTTTCTTATAAGTTATTTCGGGGAGTTACAGCATGCCATTGCTCTTTATGGTCTTCCAGTTTTCGTTTTTATCGTCGTAGAGTTTTGTACTCCTGAGAACGTACTATCACGGGAACAGTTTTATCTTAATTGACTGTTCTCTCTTCCTTCATCACTTCGATCGAAAAAAAATCAGATTTTTTTTTAATTTTTATATATATATATATATATAAAAATCGAACTTTAATCCTATTGCTGGCTCTAGGTTCGGTTATAAGCACACTGAAGCGTCGACAGCTCTACTGCGTGCAATAAATCTTGGTTCGCTCAACCCTATTATGGAAAAGTCGCCGCGAATGCGAAGGGAGTTTCCATTTTTACTGTAGACGGTGTGCTAGTGCAGAGTTTTTCTTCTAGATTTCCGCAGCAGCTTGGTTAGGTGTTAACGAAACGACAGTAACTAGATACATTCGTTCTGGAAAGGTTTTTATGGGTTCTTATATTATTACTAATTCTTCGCTTTCTAGCGATTCCTCCCCCTCCATCCCCCCTAAAGTCGGGGAGGGATTAGTACGCCCGGCGGATCGGCTACGCCGAAGCCTTTTTTTTTCTTTGCAATAATTCTTCTCCCCCTACGGCCCCGGGGGTCGCCTAGCGCCTGTCCGAGAAGAACCCGGGCCCTCCGGGCGGTTACCCATCTAATATTTATATAGAAATATTCAAATATATATAGAATATATATATATTCGGCTGTCGGCTAACCCCAGAACGAACGATAGTAAAGAAAAACCCAAGACGCGACTGGGTTTCCTGGTCTATCAGGGGTGGGTCAGAGATGAAATAAAAACCAGGTTCTTGCTGATAGTCCCTTTTTTGTTTTTTGCTGGCAGACGTAGTTTGCCTCCAGCAAAAAACAAAAAAAGCAGCTTTAAAATTGTGAATACCGAATTAAGCATACTTATTTCGTGGTTTATAAAAATATATAATATCCCCGGGAGGCGGGACCGTTGTCCCCTTGTCTCCCGGGGGGCAAACGATAAATATAAATATATTTATTGAATATTATAAAATATAATATTAGATAAAATATTGCTGGGCGGGACGATAAAGGTATTACCAAGATTACTTGAGTATTAGTACTATCTAGCTAAATATATTACTACACTTACACATATAGCCTATCAAAGTGATGTTCGATCACTTCTCTATAAATATAATCCGTAGGGGGGCTTCCTGCTTTATATGCTTTCAGCTGTTATCCTTTATAAACGTAGCTACCCTGCGATACTAAATATAATCCAATTGGGTTATTTAATAACAGGTACACCAGAGGTTCACCCATCAAAATCCTCTCGTACTAATGACAGGGCCTACTCATATATCGATTACCCTAGTGGATAGAAACCATACTGTCTCCATATACCGCTATTATTTCTAATAACTATGGACTTTATCTTATCCTTTATAATTAAAGAATAATCACATATAGTCTCTGAAGTTACTTAAATTAACTTGCTGATTATCTATTTTAACATCAATATAATTATGACTATTAAAGTAAATATTGCTTTAAGATGTTTCAGCATATAGTGATTTTACGTCGCTAGACAATGTATAATTAATTGTAATTTCCCCGGGGGGGGGTGCCACGGCGCTCTTTTTTTTTTTGCGGCAAGCGACGAGCGCCGTCTTGCAAAAAAAAAACGCTGGCCACCCTCCCCCCTTTGGGGGGCCCGGGAAAAGCCCGCTCATACCATTTGACAAAAGGATGATTTAATATGTATGTTCATTTAGCAAAAAAATAACTCTCAATAAGATATGTATGGGTTGAGGATTACTCCGCCTACGTTTCAAACCCTCGTAGTTCCATTCTCTGGTCCCAGAGGGATAGCCCAAAGGGAAAGGGTAACCAAATACAAGGGACGGGGCCTTGCCATTTATATAAAAACAATTTGTTTTCCTAGGCCCAAAGAATATTAAGAAATCTAAGTAATGTGATTGCCCGAGGCTCCGGCCGGAAGGCGCTAGGCTCGCCCGGCCGGAGTAACTGTTAATTATTTATTACCTTCTATTTAAGTACTACATACTTTCAGATTTTTACAAAGAGTTAGCGTGCCAGGCTTTCTTAGTCCCGATAGGAACTTAGGGCCTATGTGCCTTGTAGGCGGGTACGGGTATCATACTAATATAATAGCAATGAAGGCTCAAATATGGATAATGGCTAACCCTGAAGAATAAATCAAAAACCTCGAAATAAATCCTTTAGCTATACAATGCCTCATTTAAAGTAAAACTAAAAAGAAATCGGTGAAAGCTTCGACTATGTCGAAGCTTTCGCCGAACCATATAAATCATAAAATACAAGTCGGACCCTTAACTGCTTAAAAGATTAGCGGATTAGGCTTCTTTCCTCGTATTTTGCACTACCCCCCTCCCCTCCCCGCAAGGGGGAATGGGGGGGGGAGAGATACTTCTGTGTAGACTAGCCCCCCCCTAAGGGGGGGGGCAACCCCCGAGTGACTAGCCCCCGGGGGGGCAACCCACGGGGGCCGTGGCAGTTAATTCGAATGAGTTATTTAACGTCATAACTCAGGACAAGGAACATACAGACACGGTAACCATTCTCTCTAAATTATGTACACACCGCATAGACAAATGGTGCTTACGTGGTTCGAGACAAATTATACAATCCCCCGGGCAGCAAGCGTCTAGCGCCGTGTGCCCGGGGGCCAGGAGAGTAGTTCACGACGTATTTAACCCAACTCACGTCATTTGGGAATATACTTTTCAATATATTTATGGACTATATCTTTGCTATGTCAACAATCTTTTAATGTAAATCAAGGTCCCCGACGGACACGGCGCTAGCACAGTGCCTTTGTCTTTAGACAAAGGCACGGTGCGTGCGACCGTGTTTGTTAAAACAAACACGGCGCTAGCACAGTGGCGCTGTGCCTCTGGCGCAGCGACACGGTGCATGCGAC
>RBNI01005110.1:0-13012 GCA_003990745.1 Jimgerdemannia flammicorona | reverse complement strand
AAAAAAAAAAGGTCAACCATCAGGCTGTTGAATGTAATAAAAAACGTACAGATCTTGTCCTCCTTTTTCTCATCACACCCATACTTACGGGATATGATACCCCTTGTATTCCTCATCTTTGGGGTTGGTGTGCGGCAAGCCTAACCACAGCGGCGGCCTGAACCTAAGGAGCTCGGTGAGGATGGCGCGGACATAGGGAAGGCGTTCCTCGTCCGTATCTCTGGGTAGGCGGTCGAGACCGATGTTGTCCTTGATCTCGGCAAAGGCGCGTTCCTGGACGTTGGGGTAGTTCGCCAGAATGCTCATGCAATTCAGAAGGGCGGTGGTCGAGGTGCCGAGACCTGGGGACGAAAAGGATGTGAGTTGTATCGCACTTGGTGAGATGAAATATGTGAGGAAGGAGCGAAAACTTACCGGCAAGGACGAGCCCACCGCAGGTGTTGTAAACTTGAAACAAACAAGAGGGGGTAAATTCGGCATTAGTCACGGACACCACCAAGATCATGCACCATGCCTTTCCCGTAATAACAACCAAACTTACCAGAAATATCCTCCATAAGCCCGCTCTCTTTATCCGTCTCTTGAGCTTTTAAGAACTCGCTGCACGCGCACTTGATCTCGTTCCCATCCTTCCTGGCCTGCCTCACCTCCTCGACGAACTTCCCAAACAACTGCTGGATTTGGAGCTGCATATTTTCGGCGCGACGGACGTGGCTGCGGAGAAGCGGTGCTAGGAATGGGAAAAACTCCAAGGTGAAGTTGCCGGCGATCGCTCGGAAAACGATTCCTATCTGAATAATTGCTTTGTAATCAAGATCGTCTGGTGTGAATGTCTTGTTAAATATTATGAAAGTCATCAGGTTGATCTGTACCGAGAAAGGAGAAAGGTTGAGGAGTTATTGCTATGTCACACGCCCGGTTTCCGAGCGCGATCAAATCCTCAAGCAACTCCACTCGGGGGCTACCCACACTATAAAGGTACACTTCATCACTCGGGTTAATTCCTTCGGGAACGTTTCCATTCTTGAGCAGGTCGAGCAGCAGCTGCTTTGATTGGGTGACGAAGGCCTGGCTGTACTCCTCAAGCTTTAACTTATTGATGGAATTGTTGGTGTGCTTACGCCACAGACGTAGGTACGGGCCGTTCGGCCCGAAGCCGAACATGGCGCCGTTGGCTGAGGCTGCCTCGAGGATGTCTGTCGACGCGCGGTCCGAGTAATTGGCACCGCGCCGATCAATTATTTCGCGGGTCACTTCAGGCGAGTTGTGGATAATCTGGTTGGCGTGGAGTGTATTTCAATGACAAGGCAAACGACCGATCCGCCCGCGATACGACTACGATCTCTCCTTCCAAGCAAGCACACGCTGACAACTTACCCAGGTGCGGGAGGACCCCATTTTGACAGAAAAGATGGGCCCTAGGGTTTTACTCCATTCAGAAAACTGGATGTGGGGGGACATGCCTACGGCAAACAGGTGGCCGACAATTGGCAGGGCGCCGGACGGGGACGGGAGCTTGTTGAGCTTCTTGAACTTCTCGGCCTCTTTGTCCTCTGGGGTGAGCAGGCGGTTGGCCGCGTAGACTCCTGTGGCGGCCGCAGCCGCGGCGACGAGAGCACCGCTGGTGCTGCACCATTCCAGACTGGTGAGGGTGTTTAGTACTTCGGCCATGATAGGTTTGTGGGCAGGTGGCAATTAGTGGAAGGAATGGGTCGAGCTCAAAAGTCGAATGAAGTTACAACTTTTAAACTCTACGGTGCGGTCTTTGTGCTATGCGGAAAATAGACATTGGCACGGTGGATACACTATTACCCAAGGTCGAGTTACGTGACACAAATTAAAACGCTCTCTTTATTGCTTTTAAAAATGGAGGATATTTAGGAAGAGCCGCACAAAAATGCCGCGGCCAACAGGCCTCGACGCCGTTGTCAACCAATCAGCTAAAAATATAAAGCAAGAGAGCTGTAAGTTAATATGCTATATTATTTAGCAAGTGACAGGATACCATATAACATAAACGCCACGATGAAACGAAAAGCATGATGGTTGTGTGCTTAAAATGAGAGCCATATTCGTCATTTTCCGTGCAGTGGATATCTGGCACGCCAGGATTTTTGATCAGTCACAATACAAACATGAAACTCTAGACATAAAAAATCCACCAGAGGTAGGGAATGTAAAACAAATATACATAATAAAATCTCTATATGGTCAGATGGAACGAGTCGTATGTGCATTCATGGTGAATGCAAGAAAGAGCCATGATTGCTTTGTTGGACGCCATCATTAAATTTTGGCAGCCGACTTCACTCGACTACGCTCCTAGTCCCCGAGCAGATGTATGGGGACTTGGCGGACTGCCAAGACAAACGCAAACTCGAAAATAGGCGAGTTAGGTCACCGACGATACTTCAAAGGCTAGCATGGTTTGCGTGTGTTTGCCGCTTGTGCACAACATCTCTCTCGCTGAGGCTAAATAATTTCCCGTCCCCGTCCGTAATTGAATTAGGCGCTTCGCGTTAGAGTTGTTCTTCAGACTCCGTGGGGGTCAAATCACAAACCAAAAGAATCGTATTCGTCGGAAAGACTGCCAAGGCCCTTTTCCCGACATCCAGTGTCTGAAAATATCGATAACAATTTTAGCGCAGACGCGCAGCCCTATTCAACATGGCGAGTTGCCATTCTCTGGAGAAACCTGTCCGAGTTCAACGATACTCGCCGCCTCCATCGCCGAAGTCCCTCAATGTGGCCCTTCACGTTGAAATCCGTTGCCGTACTAGTAAGATAATTGATGCTGCCAAAGTCTACACCATTTTGAACCCGATGGAAACAACTTAATCACCAAGAAGCGTCTGCACACGTCTGATTAAGAGCATGTATCACACGTTCATGTTTAAATATGAATATAGTTGACTCGCGTGCATCGTAATGCGGATGAGTATTGTTGATGATTAATGTTGATGAGTAATGTCAATGAGTAATGTTGAAATCTTGAATGGACGATTTACAATGCAGTACAATACTCCCGAAAAAGGGTCTCTTCCGTTGCCATAGAGCACCGCCAATCGCATTAACGCGATCGACCTTGTTTTATTTATCCCGCTCTTACATTAACTCATACATTTCGTGTTAGTGGCCATACAAGTCCTAGAAACGGTATATACTAATCATACCACCTCCGGAGTTGGGTTGTATTCCAGTCGGATGTCACACTTCGGGCAACATGCCCCATGTAATGAGGTCTATTTCATTGACAGGAGGATGGAGGTCGATGGTGTTGCGTGCGCTCTCTCGATCCTCAAGGTAAAGAAACGATAAATTCGAATTGTTATAATTACTACATTTCTCGGTAAATAAATATCGGCACTCGACACTAGATTATTCGTGGTTTGAGGATGCGAACTTTTTTTCCTGTCCCAGCCTTTTCCGGCGTCGCCTGGAGGTCCTTTATTATGTATTGGCCCAAACAGTTTCCACGGCGCGCCTTCGCCATCGCTATGCCCGCTGCGCGTCTGCGTGGAAGAAATGATCGATATTTCAGACATTGGATGTCGAGAAAAGGGCCTCGGCAGTCTTTCCGACGACTACGATTCTTTTGTTCTATGACGATTCTTTTGTTCTATGACGATTCTCTCGTTCTATGACGATTCGTATTCCAACTGGTGGTTCGTGATTCTGATTCTAATTTCACGGACGGGGACGGGGAATTATTTAGCCTCAACCCATACATACTGGAGAGATGTTGTGCACAAGCTAGCCTTTGGTGCCGCCGATGAGTTTGCATTTGTCTTGACAATCCGCCAAGTCCCCACACATCTGCTCGGGCACTAGTAGCGTAGTCGGCTGCCAAAATTTAACGATGGCACATACGACTCGTTCCATCTGACCATATCAAATTTTTTTTTTTTACATTTCCCTACCTCTGGTGGATTTTTTATGTCTAGATTTTCATGTTAGTTTGTTTCCTTCCGGGCCCTGAAATATGGAGTCATGGAAGGCCTATCTCCAACACATGTGTATTATGACCGATCAAAAAATCCTGGCGTGCCAGATATCCACTGCACGGAAAATGACGAATATGGCTCTCATTTAAGCACACAACCATCGCGCTTTTCGATTTCATCATGGCTAAATAATATAGCATATTAACTAACAGCTCTCTCTTGTCTTACATTTTTAGATTACATACGTGATTGGTTGACAACGGCGTCGACATAGATATGGGCCTGTTGGCCGCGGCATTTTCGTGCGGCTTTTCCTAAACATCCTCCATTTTTCAAAGCAATAAAGAGAGCACTGTGTTGTGCGTCTCCTTCCAACGTTGCAAACTCAATTTGTCACGTAATTACAACGTAACTCGGCCATGATTCACCTTCGTCATCCACCAGCAGCAAACGCAAATCGGAACAACCAGAAAACGGAAGGATCTACCGTGCCAATGTCTATTTCCGCGAACCCATTTGCATAGTATAAAGACACTGCAGAGTTTAAAGGTTTCAACTTCATTCGATTTTCACAAGGGAATTGAGCTCAACCTATTCCTTCCACTGATTGCCACCCGCCTCTTCTGCACCCACAAACCTATCATGACCGAAGTACTAAGCACCCTAACCAGTTTGGAATGGAGCAGCACCAACGGTGCTCTCGTCGCCGTGGCTACGGCCCCCACGGAAATCTACGTGGCCAACCGCCTGCTCACCCCAGAGGACAAAGAGGCCGAGAAGTTCAAGAAGCTCAACAAGCTCCCGTCCCCGTCCGGCGCCCTGCCAATTGTCGGCCACCTGTTTGCCGCAGGCATGTCTTCCCATAACCAGTTTTCTGAATGGAGTAAAACCCTGGGCCCCATCTTTTCTGTCAAAATGGGGTCCTCTCGTACCTGTGTAAGTTGTCAGCGTGTGTGCTGGCTTAGAAGGAGAGATCGTAGTCGTATCGCGGGCGGATGGGTCGTTTGCCTTATCATTGAAATACACTTTACGCCAACCAGATTATCCACAACTCGCCTGAAGTGACCCGAACTGATGGATCGGCGCGGTGCTAATTACTCGGACCGCATGTCGACGAACATCCTCGAGGCAGCCTCAGCCAACGGCGTCATGTACAGCTTCGGGTAGAACGGCCCGTACCTACGTATGTGGCGTAAGCACACCAACAACTCCATCAATAAGTTAAAGCTTGAGGAGTACAGCCAGGTCTTCGTCGCCCAATCAAAGCGGCTGCTGCTCAACCTGCTCGAGAATGGAAAAGTTCCAGAGTCCCGAGCGGGGTTGCTTGAGGATTTAATCGCGCGTCGGACACCGGGCAATTAACTCCTCAACCTTCTTCTTCCCGGTACAGGTCAACTTGATGACTTTCAGCAATTCGTCGGATAGGAATCGATTTCGAAGAGATCACCGGCAATTCACCTTGGAGCTCTTCTCATTCCTAGCACCGCTTCTCCGCAGCAACATCCGTCGCGCCGAAAATATGTAGCCCCAAATCCAGCAGTTATTTGGGAAGTTCGTCGAGGAGGTAAGGCAGGCCAGGAAGGATGGGAACGAGAACAAATGCGCGTGCAACGAGCACTTGAAAGCTCAAGAGATGGATAAAGAGAGCGGGCTTATGGAGGATATTTCTGGTAAGTTTAGTCGTTATTACGGGAAAGGCATGGTGACTAATGCCGAATCTACTTTTCTTTTGTTTGTTTCACGTTTACAATGCCTGTGGTGGACTCGTCCTTGCCGGTAGGTTTTCGCTCCTTCCTCACATATTTCATCTCACCAAGTGCGATAAACTCAAATCCTTTTCGACACCTCGTCCATCGTCCTTCTGAATCGCATGAGCATTCTGGCGAACTACCCCAACGTCCAGGAACGCGCCTTTGCCGAGATCAAGGACAACGTCGGTCTCGACCGCCTACCCAGAGACATGGACGAGGAACGCCTTCCCTATACCCGCGCCATCCTCACCGAGATCCTTAGGTTCAGGCCGCCGCCGCCGTGGTTAGGCATCCCGCACACCAACTCAAAATATGAGGAATACGAGGGATATCATATCCCGTAAGTATGGGTGTGATGACAAAAAGGAGGACAAGATCTGTATGTTTTTGTTTACATTCAATAGCGTGATGGTTGACCTTTTTTTTTTTTGTTTCCCGGAACTCGCCACCTCGCAGGGAAAATTCTGCACGCATCGTTAACTTTTATTCGCTGCACTTCAACCCGGAGATTTATCCAGACCCTCACGGAGCGCCACCTGGATGAAGGCGCCGGCAACATGCCACTACGCGTTCGGTAAGCACATGCACATTCATCTCGCCTCGCATTTCTAAAACGCTCGCCTTATTTTTAAGAACAACCGGCTCACCCTTCTCCTCCACTCACCCCATAGCTGGTCGTCGCATATGTCCGGGCTCATTCATGGCGGAGAAGTCGCTCTTTACAATCATCTCGCGTATTGTGTGGGCTTTCCGCATCAACGCTCAGGGAATCCCAGTCGAGGTTCCCCTGCCCGATATAACCGTGCCGCAGCCAAGCCCACCCACTTTCAAGGCCAGGTTTGTCCCCAGGCACGACAGCATCGAGAACATGTGCAGGGCCGATTAAGTTAATGCGGTGCCGGGGCTAAAGGCACATTTTTTTCGGTTCATCCTAGTCTTTGTCACATCATATTTTTTGTCTATGCCTGTATGCATGTAAAAGAATTCGTAGCGTCAAGGTTAGGATTCATAGTCATAATGAGATTGTGCGACTGCTCGGTCGACAAAAACGTATGGGGCAAGGGATCGACGCAGTCAGCGCCCTGAAATATCTATAAACACATTCGCATGATGACCAATCAACGTGCGGAATAGCCCAATACACAGAAAATGACGAATGTGGGTCGGGGTTTCCGTCATAATCAGGGGACGCGTCACACCAAGGGATGACGATCTCGGCGTTTTGTATCTTGACCGAGCAGTTGCGCAATCTTATGATGGGATTGGTTTCCGCTTGCGACAAGGGTTCGTTGCCTTTACATGAATCCCGACTTTGAAGATATGCATATGGTAATGGTGTATTTGATAATTAAATGCTCAATGGGTATTTTATACATGCATGAAAGCATAAAAATATGTAACGTAACGCGGCATAGACTAGGGAAAAATGGTTGTGCCTTATCCCCAACGCCGTGTTAATTTAATCGTCCTGCACATACTCTTGATGTCATCGTGCCTGGGGACAAACCTGACCTCCTGACGTGGAAAATGGGTATGCTCGGCCCTGCCATAGTTATATCGGGCAGGGAAACCTCGACTGGTTGCCCTGGACCTCGATACGGAAAGCCCACACAATGCGGAGATGATTGTGAAGAGCAACTCCTCCGCCATGAAGGATCTCGGGCATATGCGATGACCAGCTATGAGGTAAGTAGAGGGAAAGGGTGAGTTGGTTGTCATTAAATATTGTGGTGTGCGATTTGTATCTCTTCTTGCTTCAAGCATGGCTCAATGTGCCACTTGTAGAAGCTTTACTCTTGTATTCTCCTACACCAATAGCAGTTTCTGGCTCAATGTTTTCTCTTCACATCATTCAGTTCATTGTTCACACATGACAGATCATGGGAAAGTTGATAATATTCATATTATTCAAAAGTTAGTCTCTGGCAGTTATTCTTAATACACTTGTTTCTTAGCAGTCTATTGCATATCCTTTTAGGTTATTCCTAATATAGCAGAGTATCCTAAGTCTTGTCTATCTTGATTTTAATCTTGAAATTCATCTTATAGTAAGAGGAGTTTATTAACTCAAACTCTGAGCATCTATTGTTCAAGATAGTTATCTTATTTTCTAGAACCTTTTGGTCTCTTGGAGTCTTTTATATCTTACTAATAAATTGAACTGAGATTTATTCACTCTATTTATAGAGTTATTTATATAACTAATAATGATAAAAATAAAGTTATTGATAGTAGTAATCAATAGTAGTGAGATAATAATGACAAAGCTAATACTAATAAAGATAAGATTGTTACTCTTGTCAAATAACAGTATTAAGAATATAAGCTAGCTAAATAGTATAAGATTGAAATATTTATAAAATTAGATTAGTTCTTTTATCTCTTTACTTTTAAACTATTTTGATTTGAGATTTATTTACTTTAGATACTAGAAATATTTATATAAGTTTTCTAGCTATATAGTGGCTAAGTTGTGGCTTTTTTTCTTACTATAAGTTATTCTCTAGTTATATAAGTTTTTTCTTAATCTATATATTTTCTCTTAATTATTTTTAATTTGGATCAACTATTACAACTATATAGCTTTTTGTATAGTTTATATATAAGCTTATTATTCTGATCATATTCTTATAATTACTAAATATATAATTCTATATCTATATTACTATTCAGTAATACTATCTTTATATCTATTTAATAGTTCTTATAATAATACTTATTTCAACTCCTTTTACATATACATATTCTTGAATAACTTGGATAATAAGATATTACTTAGAGACTTATATATCAAGAAGCCTTTCAATTATTCTTTTACTTAATAATATTTATTAAAATTGAGAAAGCATAGTTTCTTTGTAATAAAAATAATAGTATTATTCTTCTTCAGTAATCACAGCTATAAGAGACTTGTTCTTGCTATATACAAACTAAATCTCTAGTAATTCAGATTCAAAGAAAATTTCTTTTTAGATTTATATATTAGTTTTCAGTTCTAGTAGAAGTTAGCTAGACTTCTAGAGTTTAGTCAAAAACACTAGAATAATTTAGATATTATTACTAAGAAACTTAGAAAAATATATATAAGAGGAATTTATACTTGACTAAAAGCTGGTTTATTTTGAATATAATTACTAGGATCTTTAGATATATATACATATTAGCTAAGTAATAATTTGTAGTTTTCTAGCTAAGTATATATAATATAACTGCTTTAGTTATTTATTCACAAAATGAATAATATTTATACTCAGAATAATTACTTTAAGTTTATAATTAAGATAAATACTTTAAATAATATATTGGTTAAGTAATATGTATAGTTACTATAGCACAGGCTATAGCTCTAGTATTTAGAGATTTTAGTATATTATTTTTTGTACTTTGCTTATTTTATTTATATATTACTCATTTATATATATATTACTTATTTATGATATTATTACTAGTTATATAATTATTACTTATAATATATTATTAAATTTTATTTATAATATAATTCTTATTATATTTCTTCTCCTTAAAAATTAATATCTATATTGATTTCTGTTTTATCTATTTTGAAGTTGAGGATCAAAAGAATGTTATTCTCATTCTCACTATTCACATCTGTCTGACTTATATATAAATTAGTAAAGATATTGATATCAAGTATAGAGAAGTTAATGAGATCTGCAAATAGCTTCTGCTAACTCAGAGTTATTATTTAGGATAGAACTCTAATAGAGTTTATAATATTTAATCTTGGGAGAGATTCAGAAGTAGATCTTAATAGCTATCTTTACTTCCAACTTTTCTACTTCAGAGTAGAAGAAGTTCTGAAAGTCTGTAGTTTATATAAAATTAAGATTAGAAATTATATAAGAGACATATTGAAAGATTTGATAAATCTTTTGATGAGTCTTTATTCATATCTATCTAGACTAATCCAGGTAGTAATTTGTTCTATAGTAAGGTCTTGATAGTATTGGTAAATATAGTAGCTGATTTCATACTTATACTAGACTTCTAAATAGTTAATTGACTAATAGACTCTTTATATAAATTTCTGGTAATTGAGGACAAAATGTTCCAGGTTCTAACTGGTAAAATTAAGGGCCTCAGAATGGAAATTCCTTCTTTATATTTTAACCTTGATATAGTCAAAGAGCTAGTCTGTAATACTTGAAAGAGGTCAGCTTTGATAGACTATCTAGCAGATATGAGAGTATTAAAAAGATATCTTATAGATTTTCTGAGATAGGGATAAATGTTCAATACTCTACCTTTTGTCTAATATTTATATCTTCTCATAGCTATTGCTTTATACTAATTATGACTACTTTCTGCTCTGATATATTACTTGTAACTATCTTCTAATACTCTAAATAAGTTAGTTCAAATTAGTTTAAATTATAACTATTTCTAATTTGAATAATTTAAATTTATCATATGATTAATTTAAATCAATTTGAATCATAACTGCTCTGATTTAAATCTTCAAATTTAACAAATTACTAAATTCAAATCTATAAATTCAAATTTCTAGATTTGAATCTCTAGATTTGAATATCTGATTCAAATGTCTAATTCAAATATCTGATTTAAATCTCAAACCAAATTTCTCATACTCTACTTATTATATAATTACTATTATACATATAAACAGAAGAATATATATATGTATAAAATACTTTATATATATATATATATATATATATATATATATATTTATCTATAGTAATTATAAATAATCTTATTATTAATTTTAATATAATGTTACTAGATTTTAAAACAAAGATTATAAGAAGTATGAGACTATTAAAGATATTTAACTTGAAGCATTATTAATACTGTAAATTATTATAAGAGAGTACTTTGTTAGAGTACTATTATATAGTTCTGAGAGTGTTTTCTAGAAGTTCTGAATATTCTAAAAGACTGTTTTCTTAAGGTCAAGATCAATTTTATATAGAGTATATTTTCTATACTTATTGATTTCAAGATTGAGTTGATATCTCAACCAAAGTTCTTTCTTGAACTTGTCTAGATATTCAGAATTTTCCTTATTTCAAAAACTTCAAGAAACTAAGACCAGCTTAATTAAATTGATATATTATTGCAGATAATACTCAATTAGAAAATTTCTGAATCTAGTTAGGAGTAAGATTTAATATAGTATAAGTTTACTTAAGAGTAGTTTATAGATTATTAAATAGGTTTATTTACTATTTATAATATTATTATTAGCTAATACTAGAAATAGTATGTAAAGGAATATTTATATAGAGAAGTATTCTTAGTAGTATTTTTATCTGAATTTCTAAGGTTTGAGAGAGAGGATATTTATATTAATGAGAAACTATCAGAACTAGACTAAATATAAATACAATACTTTAGTACTTGATGAGTTAGAATATAGTCACATAGTATAAGTATGAACTGATATATTAAAAGATTAACTGACTGATAAGTCAGTATATCAATATCTAATACCCAAAAGCTTATATCTATTGCCTTTAAGGAGACTAAACAATATTTTTCTTGATACCTCCCTAAGTACAGTTTCCACTATCTGATTCTTTGCTATAACAACTAGTATAAGCAATCCTTCTCGATTCCACACAGTCTCTTTCAACCTGCTCCTTTTTCAAGAATGTCAACAGTTCCGGCTTCTCGGATTAAGAAAGAAAATTCCATGTTTTTTTTTTACAAAAAGCAAAATAATATTAATATTTATATATAAATGATAATTAGCAAAATTCATGATTAATAATTGTAAATAATTTTCAAATATAATTATAAATGATAGATGTTAATAAAAGCACTTTTTATATTGTTAACACAATGATATATATATATTACAAATGTCAGACTAACATTTTGATACATTTCGATACTTTTAGGTTTGGTAAATTCTCATCTTATACTGTTTTTTACATATTATTAACAAATATTCTTAATCAAAGTGCTGTTCACAAAGGAATATTTATTGGAAAGGGTGAGATAAAGTATAAAATTCTAGAAGCGATTTTGCAATTAGCAATTGATGTACAATGTCAACAATAAGCCATCTATCAAATATAGTCAATCCCATAGCATTGTCCTCAATAAACAGTAATGTATTTTTCACAATAACTGTAGATGGTTTGTTTACCAAGATCCTGCTATTTGGATAATGGTATCATGCATATACAAATCGTAACCATTGCAGTATATCATCTGAATTATCGATTGTTAGCAAGTGTGAAATTTCGAACTGTATTTCGTCCCAAGCAGTAACAAGCGCTGATCGAATCATAGTGTTTAATACTTGCTGTTTTGGAAGCATTGAGTTGAAATCATTGATGTGATTAACAATGCTTGTGGCAAGCTCTAATTGACCTGTAAACCATTGCAGATGCTTTTTAAAAATAATGCAATTTGATATATCCAACAATTTACTGAGCATTATCTACACATCATTCTTATTACATCAAGGAAATTGCGATATTTGCATGAGTTGGATGATTGTCTGATTTTTACAAATGGGTATTCGAATTTGGCAATTGATGAAGTTCTACCCAGTAGTACTAGCATTGTATGCCATCTACTCAGCTATAATCAAAGTGGTAGAAGCAATCCACATCGAATAACTTCACGATTCTGATCTTTGCAGGACAATGCTGTTGGTGTGAAAAACTTGTGATTTAATATTTGTGATTCTGCCACATGTATGTTGTCAATTGCAATAACAAGTGCCCTCTTGGTGTCAATACACTATGCCAATTTATCTTCTATTATATCAATTATTAGACTAATTATTCTAGAATCGTACTTTTTTATTTCAGTGATTAATACACTAATTATATAATGACCACAATTTTGTTACTGTTTCTGGAAGTATTGATCAGGTATAAGCTGTGGGTCAATATATAGCAATAGTATTAAAAAAAGCAATCATGCCAAAAATTTGCATTCAATTCGATCACTAACAAGGATTTTAAGTTGTTTGTCTCTATACATTTCCACCTCATATTTATGCAATCTATTATCAATTACTTCGACATCTTGGGCTAACACTCCAAAGTTCGGATCCTTCTTGCTATATCCTTCTTCACAAGATATACAACAAATAGTATAAACTACTGTAATGAACCAGGATATACTACCCGAATTATACCTTAGCCAGATGACGTGAACAATTAGCCAGATGACATGAATACCCAGCCTAGTAACCTGCAACCATTGCTGTGGTAACTGTATAAATAGCCAGACTACCAGATAAGGTATATCTGTGCAGGACCTGCATACCTGTGCCGGACCTGCACACTTGTGCTGGACCTGCACACTTGTGCT
>RBNI01005109.1:0-13013 GCA_003990745.1 Jimgerdemannia flammicorona | reverse complement strand
AAAAAAAAAAAAAAAAAAAAAAAAAAAAAAAAAAAAAAAAAAAAAAAAAAAAAGAAGAGCTGCATCTATACCTACATCTATACTCATTATAGTAAAGACTACTTATAGTCATGCTGCCCTCACAATCTGCTATTTTATCTCTAGGAACTTACTTCCATCAAGTTTCCCTTCACTCTCCTCCTACTCTAATCACCTATCTCTAATATCTGATCATGTTATCTTCTGATAATATATACCACTTTAGTTATCTTATATCATTTTCCACCACTTCCTATTTTGTTATTCACCACTATATAGATATGCAAAATATAATCTTACTCCAATCAGTCTGTATCTTAACTATTATTGATGTTATTTCATTTGGCATTCTACTCAGTTTCAATAGCCCTAGATACTATCTCCTTACTCATAACCATTGCTCTACCTTAGACCACTCTGACACTATACCCTAGGATATTAAATGAGAAGTATCAGTAGGACATATCTGTGATCTATTCTCCTCTCTACCTTTTCTGAATTTCTGACCATCCCCTCTAGATGTCATTGCAAAGAAGAACTCTAGAACTACCTCATGTCATATTCATGATCTCTTCTGGCCTTGTAAGGATAGATTGGTGAATGCTGGTATTGACTACAATATATTTCAGCTATCATATATTCATTTTGACAATATGCTAGACTTAGTTTATTAGCTTAGTCATGGGTGCTTTTTATCAAAGATCAATCTGACCATTATATATCACTATATTCTTATTTACTCCTCTGACTGGAAGCTACTCAGTTTTGAATGAGCTGGGCAGTTCTACTTTGACTGATTCACTTCTTTCAATATCTCAACCTCACCTTTTCTCTTCAATTTTTTTGTAGAACTTCTCACATAGATGGCCCTTCGGTAGAGCCTTCAATCTCTTATTCACTATATTGATAACTTTCTACTAGTCTCTACCTCTATGCTTAAGATTACTAACTGAGAGCTACAATTATTTCTATCACTTAGCCATGACTTTGATTGATCAATACAGGACTACAATTTGGAGGGGCCTACTATATCTCTAGTCTTTCTAGATATTGAACTTGATTTAGCTGCTATAGAAGCTTGCCTTTCTTCCAGAAAGATTGACATAATCATGGAATATCTATATCAATGATTTATATACTCAATATATATGAGACCACAACTTTAATCCCTGATTAGTCTATTAGTATTTGCAACCTAGATTATCCCTCCCAACTATCCATTCCTTTACCAATTCATCAATCTAATCACTGGTAACTCTGTCTTCCATATCTTACTTATAGTTAACTTTTATATCAATATATTATGGTGGCTTGAGTTTCTTCTATGATAGAATGGTATCTCCATCATCTATATAGTCAACTGATCTCACTCTCCTGATTCCCAGCTCTGAACTGATGTCAGCAGTAATTTTGGCTTCAGAGCATATTATGAGAACTTTTGGTTCTTTGCTTTATATAACATTCAACTTAAGGAATTATATATAGTCATCACTGCTGCTGTGACTTAGGGCCATCACTGGTCATTCTGTCAAATCTTACTTCATATAGACAACTAAGTAGGGCTGTTAAATGGTTTGAAACCAAAAGGTTCAAACTGGTTTGAACTGCTTTGGTTTGGTTCGATTCAGTCAGCAGTTTCAAATTGATTTGTATCTTTATTTCTTATTTGCATAAGAATAAATCATTTAAATACTTCCTGTATGAGTTTATATATTCAGAATCGGCTACTTGACTTGAAACAGTAAAAGAACTCCGTCTCTTTCAGCAAAAAGTACAATCCGCAAGGTGTCTGCCATTTGATCTGAACGTTTAAAATTTAATAACTTCATGAAACTACACCCAGTCTTAATGACCTTGATCTTGTTTGAAAGCTATGAATATTGGCTTTCAGGCACATTTTATTTCGATGAAATTGGATGTGTTTTCATAGAGCTATTGCACTTTAAAAAAACTCGGGTCGATCGCCGTTTGAAGAGTCAACCCGCGATCGACCTGAGATTTTTAAAGTGCAATGGCACGATGAATACACATCCGATTTCATCGAAATAAAATATGCCTGGAAGCCAATATTCATAGCTTCCAAACAAGACCAAGATTATTAAGATTGGATATGGATTCATGGAGATATTAAATTTTAAAAGCTCAGGTCGAAAGGTGGACGCTACTCATGACTGAGACAAGCCATGCAATGACGATGGCACCCGAAACGAAGACAGCTATTAAATGCCTGAAACCAATACATCCGAAACCAATATGCCCGAGACCTAAGTGCCTAAGACATTCCTGCATTCATTGACCTGTGGTCTCTCATGAACCGCTAATTTACATCTTTTACAAAAAACACTTATATATCAAAATGAGTGCCTCCCGAAGCAGCGTTTATCACCACTTTACGAAATTGGCCAATGGCTCAAGGCAGTGCAACTATTGTCCTAAAGAGAAGATTTATCAAGCCAGTAGCGCTACATCTACCTTGTGGACTCACATCAAGAAATGTTATCCCGAAAAGATGACCAAGGAAGGGAAAACTGAATTGCCTCTTACCCAGCAAGAGCATGAGACTATTACAAGTAGTTACATTACATGGATAGTCAAAGATCTTCAACCATTCTCAACTTCCAATAATGAAGACTTCAAAGCCTTCATAAAGCACCTGAATCTAAGATATTATATTCCTTGCTGTCAAACTACTTGTAAACTAGTGATGGAGAAATTCGAATCTTACAAAGGGCATATTCAACATACTCTACACCATACAGCAGGAGCTATATCTTTGATGTGTGATCTCTGGACCTCAGGATCCATGGACAGTTATTGTGGAGTGACAGTATATTTCATCAATTCGAATTAGAAACTCTGGTCAATTATTTTGAATATTTGCCCTATGCCACATCCTCACACTAGTAAAGTAATAAAGGACATTCTTTTGATGACAATTACAGAATATTGTATCAAAATAAGTTTCTGGTACTTGTCACTGATAATGCCTTGAATATGACTTGTGGCTTTTACTTACTTGTAGAAATCATCCTCAGCAAATATGAGAGAGAAATATACCATATCAGATGTAGTGCATATGTTATCAACCTTGTTGTTCAGGATGGTTTGAAGAATTTATTTGATGTAGAGAAAGAATTTGATGAGGATAACCCCAACAGCCCACTTACAAAGCTTTACCTTTGTGTGAATACAATCTGGAGGAGCCCTAAAATCATTGAAGAATTCAAACAGTACTGCAAAGACTGCGAGATTGAGTACTATAACCTTCTCCATAATTGTCCAACAAGGTGGTCCTCTACATTTGCCATGATCAATACTGCCATCCTCCAAAAGCCAGCTCTTCAGCTCTTATTTATCCAGTCCCAAACAAAGAACATCAGTAATGCACTTGAGTCAAATGAGTGAATGGCCCTCAAAATATATGTCAAAGTTTTAAAAATCTATGCCAAAGCCACCAAAGCTCTCTCAATATTCGGAGCCAACACTTCATGATGTTGAAGAAATTTATTCTCTTATAAAGAAATACCTGAATGATAAAATGATCCCAGCATACAGAGCTATGGTAAGTAAACTTCAAAAATATACTACTAAGCTTTCAGATGCATGCTGATTAGTACAAGTACTACATCCTAGCATAAAACTAGAGAAAGATGATAAGAAATATAAGTCAAAAATCAGCAAGCTTAAGGAATATACAGACCTCATTACTCAAGCTGTCTCCAGTATCCACCAGAGAGCTCTGATATTCCTGCCATCTCTCAAAAAGAAGAAACCAGTGCAAAAGTTCCATGAGCTGGTTGGAGAATCTATTGTCATAGAGAGAAGTACTTCTGTGAAGAATTATAATGTGAATGTGAACAATGAAATCAATTGCTACCTTTCAACTGCTAATGGAGACAGCAGCAATAATCCTCTCAACTGGTGGCAGCTAAATGAAAGTCAATTTCCAATACTGGTAATCATGGCTTGGGATATTTTAGCAATTCCGGCTTCTAGTATTCTCTGTGAACAGCTTTTGTCAATTACTGGCAATACTATTACAAAAAACTGCAACTCACTTTTACTGGAGAGTGCTCAGACAGTATTGTGCCTTTGTTCTTAGTTGTCAATTACTGAGTCTACTGATAAAGTGTAAAATATAGAAATTGATAGTTGTTAGAGTTGTTCTGTTGTAATTACTTGAGACCAATTGGTGATCATATTAAAAGAAAGAGAAGAGTTGTTGATATACTTCTTAGGTTATTTAAGTGGCATACCCTCTCCCCTCTTTCAAAAAGCTAGATAAAAGGAAAAAGCATATATCTTAGTTAAGGCACTATTTTGAATCCTCCTCTTTTCAAAAAGATGAAATGAGCAGCACATACTCCCCTTTGAAAAGCCCTTTTAAAAAGCTGGATAAAAGAAATATATATATATCTTAGTTAAGGTGTTATTTTGAACCCAAAAAGCTGAGCACCCTCCCCTTTCAAAAAGCTGAATAAAAGGAATATATATATATATACCTTAGTTAAGGCACCATTTTGAACTCTCTTCTTTTTGAAAAGCTGGAATAAGCAGTAAGATGAGGCAAGCACACACTCTCCCCTCATTCAAAAAACTGGATAAAAGGAATATATATTTATCTTATTTAAGGTGCCATTTCAAACTCTTTCTTTTGAAAAGCTGAAATGAGCAGCACACACTCTTCTTTTGGAAAGCTGAATAAAATAAATATATATATATACCTTAGTTAAGATGCCATTTCAAACCCTCTCCCTTTCAAAAAGCTGAAATGAGTAGTGAGATAAGGTAAGCATACACCCTCCCCCCCCCTTTTGAAAAGCTAGATAAAAGGAAAAAGTATATAATTATATATCTTAGTTAAGGTATTATTTTGAACCCTCCTCCTAGCAGCACACCCTCCCCTTTTGAAAAGCTGGATAAAAGGAATATATTTTAGTTAAGGTACCATTTCCTACTCCTTTCTAAAAGCTAAAATGAGCAGTGTACCCTCCCCTTTTGAAAGCTGGATAAAAGGAATATATATATATATATATCTTAGTTAAGACACCATTTTGAACCCTCCCCCTTTTGAAAAGCTGAAATAAGCAGCAAAATGAAGTAAGTACACACTCTTTCCCCCTTTGAAAAGCTGGATAAAAGAAGAAAGTATATAATTATATATCTTAGTTAAGGCACCATTTTGAATCCTCTCTCTTTTGAAAAGCTGAATGAGCAGCACACTCTCTCCTTTCAAAAAGCTGGATAAAGGAATATATATATCTTAGTTAAGGCACCATTTTGAACCCTTTCCCTTTTGAAAAGCTGAAATGAGCAGCACACCCTCTCCTTTCAAAAAGCTAGATAAAAGGAATATATATATACCTTAGTTAAGATGCCATTTTGAACCCTTCCCCTTTTGAAAAGTTAGAATGAGCAGCAAGATGAGATAAACACACACTCTTCCCCTTCAAGAAGCTGGATAAAAGAAAAAAGTATATAATTATATATCTTAGTTAAGACACCATTTCAAATCCTCTCCACCCTCCTCTTTCAAAAAGCTGAATAAAAAGAATATATATATACCTTAGTTAAGATGCCATTTAGAACCTCTCTCTTCTTTTGAGTGATGAGATGAGACAAGCATGTATCCTCCTCTCCCCTCTCTTTCACATATATAATTTTTTTTTTTTTTTTTTTTTTTAATAGACTCAATGTCACACAGATTTTTATTGGAAGGGAACCTAGACTATATAGGTCAAAACCCTCCCCCACCACCCACCAAGCACTGTTCCCCCATTAACCTAGGCTAACTATTGTCCAGCAGCTTGATCATACCAGGTACAGTAGGGCCAATGGTGGTCCATACCTCATTCTGCACACCATGCTCTCCCTACTACCAGGGGAAACCCAACCATATGCCAATGACCAAAAGCATATACCTAAGAACCCAACATATGTATAAGGTCATGTCCGAGCTGAATAGAATAGCCCCTGCCACCCCAAAGAGAATGACAGGCAAAGAAAAACCCTCATCAAAGCACAATATAGTGGGTAGGGCCTGGTTCTCCCAGTCGAGATGAGTAAAGGACTTACATGTGAGACAGGAGGAGACCCCCAATATCTCACTACTCAAGCTTGTGGGCCTTGATCACATTGCCATGTCAGCTCCTAGTTCTAGTTGAGTGTAGCCAAGATGCCTGAAATAGATAGCCTCAGGCCCCCCAACCCCCCCTGACAACTGGGGCCTAATCCACCAATCTGCCAAAAGAAGTTGAGAGTAATACCTACCATCTAACCATGCCACACCAATCAAAAGGCCCTACTGAAGCAGCACCTACTCTAGCCCCAATGACCACCCCTAGCCTGGTACCCTACTGGTCCACCATTATCACCCTTCCTCCTATCTGTGATGGCCATCTCCCCTCCCATCCTGACAACACCTGAAAAGCAGTCACCTACACCAGAACCTCACTTGCTAGAAAGCTTGCCAAAGCCAGAGAGCCCCACCACAGGTACCGAGGACCTGTAGGTAACCTACACTGAGCACTTGACACCCAAGGTCAGCTGACTCTCTATATAGCCTGAGAAACACCGAGATAATACCTTGTTGGTGACAGCAAAAGGGAGAAGGTGCTGCACCAAAATGGATGTACTCCAGATGCAGCTGAAGGTACCAGAAACTGTGAAAAAGTGGAGAAGACACCGATCCAATACCGATAAAGGGGCAACTCATCACCATTGCCTCCCTCCCACTGCCCTATAACAGGTACAGCAAACCAACCCAAGGTAGAGGGGGAATAATTGTGGAAAGTGGACTTAGAAGGTTGTCTACCAAACCATTATGACTGATAAGGTAGCAGAGAAAAGGGCTGGGGATGGGACTACTGGTGGCACAGTAACTTCTGGCAAGGTGGTGGCTGGTATGTCCAGTAGCAAGAACAAGGCAACCCTGATAGCAGGAACTGGTGAGCTGGTGGTATGACCATTCTTCCATAAGTCAGTGTCAATGTGGGCTGTCTCTGCCAATTTCTTGGGCCTGGGGCTATCAGCCAAGGAAGTTCTACAACTGGTGGGTGAGAAGGTAGCAGAGGCAGAGTCACTGAGGTTTATTCTCTCGGCAGAGGCAGTGGAGATCAGATTTGTTGAGGAGGAGGCTATAGTGAAGGTCTTGGAGAAGGGATTGATGGTCAAGAATGTTAAGGTGGGGATGGCAAGGTGCCTGAGATGGGACCCATGTACAGTGAGGTTGGTGGTGGAAGGATTGCCAATGCTGAGCAGGCAGGAGACTAAGATGGTGATCACTAAAGCTCTGGAAGGCTTTGGTGAGATGGTGGATTTTGGATTTATGTTTTGGGAGGGCATGAAGTTGAGAAATGGCAATTGTGAGACAATGGTACAGTTGGAGGGGAAGGAGGTGATGGGTTTGGAGTAAGACTGGCCTGAGGTCATTTATGTTGGGGAGCAGAAATGTTGGGTTTGGAGGAGGAAAGGCTCTGAGTAGGAAGAGGAGGAGCTGCTGATAGCCCTTGAGGAGTATGATGAGGTGAAAGCTCTGCGAAAGAGGAAATAGGAGAAATTTGCTAAAGATTGGATCTGGATTGAGACAGATAGAAAGAGGAAGTGCTGACATAAGGCAAACTGGGAGCGACTGCAAGTAGTACTACAAGTATCTGCAGAGGAGGAGGTTGAAAGGGTGGTATCTGACAGAAATTGAATGGAAGGGATAGAGGCAGCTGAGGTGTCCTTCTTACAGCTGGGAGGAGTGGAAGAATCTGTGCATATGCCTATGACAGGGAAGTGGGTAGATGGTGAGAAAGAGCAAAGAGCAGGCTTCGAAGAGAATGTTGAGGTGGTTCCAGAAACTCAGATAGAAGACATGGTGATGGCTAGGTCAGTGAATGTACACTAAGAATGTCCAGAGGCAGGGGAGGTGGTGAGGTTGGATAAGGTCTCTGAAGAGGACGAGCTGGTGGATGTTACTTCAGATGTATCTGCAGACAGAGAATTGCTTCAGGAGCTATACAGGACTCCTAGGCCTATGACTCTGGGGCCACTGGTGATGGTAACAGATGGCTGGTTCCAGGCAGTCCTAGAGGAACTGGTGGAGGACAACATTAAGGAAGTGGATATGTTTCAGAGTTTCCCAGAGGCATGGGAAGGATTTCTTAAGGTGGTATTGCAAGGACCAAAGCTGGTGACCACCATGGTGGTAGCCCTTCTGGAGGATGAAGGGTATGAGATAGATGATACCAGAATGGCAGATATCTGTAAGGTGGTATCAGAGTGAGTAGATTCCTTTTATAGCAGTGTCAATGGTGAGAGAATTTGGCAAGCAGTTTGTGAGGAATGTTGAGACATTATTAAGAGCAGAGCTGAGAAGGTAGTGGCAGTGGTGGCTGATATCTAAACTCCAACTTTTCATAATGAAGTACAATCTACAAATTCTGTCAATCAATGTCAATGGCTTATAAGATGGAGTGAAGTGGCAGTGTCTCTTTCGATGGTTGAAAGTCTGGAGGTATGATGTAGTGTTTCTTCAGGATATTCAGGCCTATAGTAAGGAGGACTATGAGTTATAGAGTAAGGAATAGTTTGGAGATACTGGTTGGAGTAAGTAAGTTAGTATTCTAGTTAGGGTTGGAAAGGGGGAGTTAGTTGATGTAGAACAATTTGGTGATCACCCGGTGTAGGGAAGGCTGAAGAGAGGGAAAGGAGATGGACTCTTGGTGGGCTCAGTATATCTGCTAGTGGTTAGCAGAGAGTGAAAGCAATGGGTGGAGGAGTGGCTAGCTTGGGAGGATTGGGCAGCTCTAGGGTTGGACAGCTCTAGGGTTGGACATTCTGAGGAGTAACTTTAATATGGTGAGGGATCATATACTGGATCAGTTAGATAGCAGGGCTGGTGTAGCAGTTTCTCTGAAGCTGTCTCAGTGGCTTCAGGTGGAAAAGGGCATGAGAATGATGGATGGTATATGATTGAGAGCAGAAGATGAGTCAGAGCCCTTTACCAGGTGGCATTTGATAGATAATGAGATGGTTGGAATATGGATTGATTGAGTACTGGTAGCTGAACATTGGGGTAATGTTTTTGACACAGTGGGGGTAAGGTGGTGTCCATGGTCAGACCATTGGGGAGTTGAGGTAAGTGGAAGATTCCAGACTATTATTGAAGGAGGTGGGTGTTGGTGTCTTAATGTAGCCCTGCTCTAGTGACTGGTAGAATGGAAGCAATTCATGTACTTAGCCAGACAAGAAGTAGAGTGATGGGTGGCTGGTGGTCTGTCTATTGCTGATTGGTGGAGCAGATTTAAACACCTTACAGGTGCATATTGGTGAGATACTGAGGAGGTAGCAGGAAAGGAGTAAAAAAACAAGGAAAGGAGAGTCAAAAGAGGTTTGTAGTGGCGACTGAAGTTATTAGAGGATGGCTCACTGGCAGAAGAGAAGAAGTATCAACTTGCTAGAGAGATAGTTGACTTACAGTCAGCTTTGAGAGAGGCTGAGAATAGAGTTGTAGATGAGCTCCTGGCATGCCTGAGGGCTAGGTGACTGGAAGAGAGTGAGCAGCCGACAAAATACTTATCTAGTGTCTTAAAGGCAAGAAAAGTTCGACACAGCTGGGCTTCAGTATTATGAGAAGATGGCATTGAGGTTACTAGTGTAGCAGATATATTGGAGGTATTGGAGGTTCTGCAGAAGGCACCAGGTGGTTCATCATCAGGTGAGAATGAACTCTCTTAGGAGTTTTGGAAGGAGTTTCAGGTGAAATTTAGAGCTTAGCTTGTTGAAATGGTTAATTATGTGCTGGAAGAAGGATGGTGGATTGGAAATGGAAGCTTAGGTTTGATGTCTTTGCTATATAAGGAGAAAGGTGACAGGAGGGAGTAGCATAACTGGTGGCTGATTATACTATTGAATGTGGATAGAAAGCTAGTCTTCAAAATCCTGGTAGGAAGATTGCAGTAGTGGATTGGAAGACTGGTAGGGGAGGAGTAGAGGGGCTTTGTGAAGGGTCAGCAGATCAGAGACAGTACTGCCTGGGTGCAAAATATCTTAGAAGGTTGTAGGAGTTGGTAGGTCAATGGGAGGATGATCTTCTTGGATCAGGAGAAGGTATATAATAGGGTATGGTGGTATTACCTAGAGGCAATACTCCAGAAAGTAGGGTTTGACCTTAGAGAAGTTGGTAGGTTGATGGGACTAGTGCAAGGCTGTCAAGGGACAGTGCTGATGAATGGCTGGAGCAGTCTGGAGTTTTCCTTAGAAAGAGAGGATCTGCAAGGAGACCCTCTTTCTCCACTTCTTTACATTCTCTCACTGGAACCAGTATTGGCCTGGCTAAGGGGACAGCTTAATGGATTGCAAATGAGTGAGGTAGTTTGGAAGCTGGGGGCCTTTGTAGATGACATGGTGGTGGGGCTCAGTAGCATGGCAGATGTGGACATTTTAAGAGAAGGAATTGAACAGTATGAGGGGTTGATAGGTGCAAAGTTGAATTAGGGAAAGTGTGAAACCTTAGAGCTTGGTACAGGCCTAGGGGTAGTAGGGTTTGGATGAGTGGTGCCTATAGGGGAGGCAGTATGATACTTAGGGATATGGTTTTTGGTATTTGGGATAGTTTTGTCAAGAGAGTGGTAGGGTTCAATGGTACAGAAATGAGAAGGTGTGCTGATAGGCTGGGCTGGTCAAAACTTCTCTCTAGTGGGGAGAGTAGTGGTTCTGAATATATACTGGCTACCAAAGTTGTAGTATCTGGGTTACCATTTAGATTTCCCTGGGTGGGTGGTGCGGCAGCTCAAAAAGGCTATTGAAGAGTAGCTCTGGAGAGATAAATGGCCACAGATTAGATGGGAAGCATTGGTGCTACCAATTACTGATGGAGGTTTGGGGTTGGTGGACTTTCAGTGAAGGTTGAAGGTACTTAGAGACTGGTGAGATCACCGATTAGTAGAGTTAGGGGAAGGAAGTTGGGGCAGATTAGCAATGGACAATTGGAAAATCAGATTCTGCCCCTGGAGTATGGAGAGGAAGGATTTGCAAGGGCTACTTCAAGTTGGATCAGTGGGGAGGATGAGGTTCAAAGGGTTTTAGTGGGGCATTGTTGAGGCCTAGCTTGTGATGGGCCTAGTAGGGCTGGAGGTGGAGGCAATAGGGGAGGGGGCTGATCCTGAGCAGCAGTAGTGGCAACTTGGACTACTCAGGATAGGAGAGAAGAAGCTGAAGGACTATTCTTTGGTAGAGGCTATGGAATGGGCCAGATCAGGCCCTCTTGAGTAGTGGCCAGTAGGATGGCAGATGGCTGGCATTGGCAAGATATAGGAATGGGGTCAAATTTGGAGATGGATGGCAACTTCGAATAAGGTAGTACCTCCTAGATATTGGGTAGTTTGGTGGCAGTTCCTGAGAAGGAATGTAATGTTGAATTATTGGACAGGATGGATGGTGGTTGATGGGTGCCGAGACTGTGAATGGTGTGCTAAGATCTCTGGAGAAGTAGTTCAGACCCCAGAGTATGTCATAGAGACCTGCCCAGGGATAGAGAGTTATTGGCAGATGCTGGAGGAATATTGGGGTTCTGATCAGAGGAGGCCAGGAGATTCTGTTGGTGTCATCACCCAGAGGAGACTGGTGGAGAATATTGGGGACATTTGGGGAGGTGTTGGGTGGATCTTGAGTGTGTGGGTCTTAATGGTAGCACACTGGTGATGGGTCTTTGAAGGCAAATGTTGGATGGGAATTGGGGACCTGGTGGAGTGATGGTGCTGGCTAGTGAGAGAGGTAGTACAGAGTTGGTGATACCAGGGGAGGCAGCAGGAGTTGGGGGCAGTAAAGAAGGTACAAGACATTGTATTAGGGAGTCAGGATTGACTAGTACTGGGTGAGGGTAGGGTGCAGTAGAAGATTGGAGTAGATTGATAGGATCTGTTAGATTATTTTGTCCTAATAGGGTGGAATAGGTAGTTGGTGGGATTACTCTGTAGTTTAATTCATTTAGACTAGTGAAATAAAGGAGTCCAAGCAACTATAAAAAAAAATAAAAAAAATAAAAAAAATAACTTAGTAGCTAAGGAGTTGGGGGATATAGACTTTATAAGTTATCTATAAGAAGTACTAGGTAAGAGTACTGCAGAGAGATAGTATTGTAGAGGCCCTGGCAATGAAGGTGCTGGTAGTATATCTGGATGAGGAGGGTTATATAGTAGATAATATGAGAGAGGCAGAGATGGTGGTAGCTACTAGAGAGTGTACGTCTTCTGGTGAGAATAGAGATATAGACTGGAAATCTGACAAGGAGCTTGCTTAGAGTATCAGAAGGAGATGGAGATGAAGGATGATGTGATAATAGATGAGCTTTTGATTGGACTGAAAGCTAAGCAGGTTGAGAGAGAGGAGACTATTGCTAAGTATAGATTGATCTTAGCTAGAAAGAAGGTGAATATGGAGCTATAAAGAAAATGCATCTATTTTAACATTATTCCTTATGAATAGTACAACTAACATTTTTTTATTAAATGTGAATAGTCTGAGGGGTTCTGAGAGGTAACATAACATTTTTACTTAGTTAAAGAAATTAGAGGCTGATCTCTTTCTTCTGCAGGATGTATGATGTGAGAAGGATCTTGATCAATAGGAGTAGATGAGGGAATGGGGTGGGGCTGCAGTTTAGAATAGAGATTGAGCTACTGATATAGAAAGAGCAAGGTGAAATATATGGAAGCAGGATCTGGAGAAATCAAATAGTTTGGAAAGAGTGACATTGATCTAGATAGAAGCTAATTGAGATTGAATCTTGTTACTACTCTGTAGTTAAGAGTGAGTATGTAGAGTAGATTGATGGTCTTTTAGATAGTGAAATACTTATAGAGACAGGAGTGGAGATGCTTGGGGGGGACTTCAATATGGTTCATTTGGCACAGTTGGACAGGACAGATGGGGGGAGGAATGCAGGAGACAGGAGTGATAGCCTGGAGAGTTAGGAGGAGGTAGAGTGACTTAGTTTCTTAGTAGATGCT
>RBNI01005108.1:0-13014 GCA_003990745.1 Jimgerdemannia flammicorona | reverse complement strand
ATTGACTCAACAGCTCAGCCACCAAAGGCATGCCCCGCAACGTCCGCCAGCCTTTCTTCATCTTGACCAGATGTTGCGAATAAAGTCGGCAGATCTCGCCATAGAGCTGTGGACCCTAAGAAAAGCATGAGATTAGGTCGTGCTGGGGAAGTTTAAATAAACACAAGTAAACAAGTGGCGGCCGAGTGAGCAACCTACATCTACCATCGGCTGCTCAAAAAAGGCTACCGCATACATAGCTGTGAGGTCTGTGAATTCCGAGGTCCGAAGAGCCACTGTGAGTTGTTGCCGGAATTCTCCCTCATCCTCACCATCGCCATCGCCACCGCCACCGCCGTCGCCCCTTTGGCTCTCGATGAGCAGCTTGTGTGCTGTCTATATGAGAAAGAATCTAACATTGTCAGCAGAGAGTACGTTTCTACCTCGAATACTCCCTCTTTTGACGATCATTGCAGGGTGAAAAATGAGTAGACTAGACCAATGTACGAATTAAGCGCTGCTGTTTTGTTTGCTCGTGATGTGGCAGGAAAGAACAAAGAAAAAGAACAAAGAAAAAGAACAAAGAAAAAGAACAAAAGAAAAGAACAAAAGAAGAGAGGGAGCAAAAGGAAAGGGTGATGTCACCAAAGTGCGGCAGGAAAAAAAAACAAGAGCGAAATGAACAAAAGAAAGAGAGATAACACCAAAGATTTCAATCCGGATAGACCAATCCAGATGGACCAATCCGGATGGACCAATCCGGATGGACCAATCCGGATGGACCAATCCGGATGGACCAATCTGGATGGACCAATCCGGATCAATCCGGATCAGATCACGAGACCAATCCGAGTTGATTCGAATCCATCACATGATGAATCTGATTCGAATCTCATCCAGATCAACTCCATCCGTTCGGAGCACTAGTCAAGATAAAAAAAGGCTAGAGAATGTTGTGAGGCATATCTTTGGTAGCTGAGCTATTGAGTCAATATATTATATAGCAGAGGTCTCAAAAGGATCAAAAGTAAGCCTTTATAGATAATATTATATAACTCATCTATATATAACTCATTTTTATACTCTTTTCTGAATACTTACTCTTTATTTTATTTAATTTTATTTTTTTGTATTCTCCTCTAAAAATTCCTATATAATACTTATACATAATCTGTCTGCATACTTACCTCAGCCCACTACTCAGATCAAGACTTAGTTCTACTGTAGAGAAAAATTCAAAGTTATCTAAGTTCAATTATATTTAGTATTTGATCAAATAGAGAGTGTTGAGAGCAAGTTATTCAGTATAAATAATACTAGTATTATTATTAAGACTTAGGGATCTATATTCAAATTAAAGCCAATTATTCTCTATATCTTTTCTCTACTATCATACTAGTTATAAGGTTGGTAGGCAATCTTCTGAGTCCCCTTTCTCTTACTTTTACCTCCTCTATCTCAGGTTGATTTACTGTATCTATAGAAGTATAGTGGGAGAAAGATAATAGTGATGAGTTGTCCCTTTATCAGTATCAGATCAGTGCTTTCTCTACTTTTTTATAGTCTCTGGTGCCTCTGGCTATATCTGGGATATATTTGTTTTGATATAGTATCTTTTTTCTTTTACTATCATCAATAAGATATCATCTTGGTATATTATAGGCTATATAGAGTGTTAGCTGATCTTGGGCATCAAGTACTAGTATAGATTACTTACAGATCCTCAATATTTATAGTAGAACCCTCTGAGCTTTGGTGAGCTTCCTGATAAGCACAATACTGGTATATATGACTGTTTTTGAGTAGAGTTAGGATGGGAGAAGAGATGGCTATTACAGATAGGAGAAAGAGCAATTACAGTGAACCAGTAGAGTGCTAGGCTAGGGGTGGTTATCAGGGCTAGAGCAGGTACTATATTGGTGAGGTATTCTAATTAATATAGAATAGTTAGGTAGTTGATGTCACTCTTGGCTACTTTTAATGATATATAGGGTTGAGTCCCAGTTATTGAAAGTAACTGGGAGGCTCAAGACTATCTAACAAACTATTGATATATTCCCATCTGTTATCTGAGTGTATAGCATATTCTATATCCTATCTCATTCTTGATGATCACTTTGAATTCTGCAAATTTTTCTAATACTTTGCTCTTCACTGATAGGAAATATATATATACCTTGTGCATATAGTCATCAATGAATGTAATAAAATACTTCTTTCTAGAGTATGATAGTATATGTATTAGCCCACATATATCTATATATATAAGATCAAGAATGCTCGATATGTACTTCAATTATTCCTCAAATGGGCACTAGGAAGCTTTATTTGCTGCACAATTATCACAAAAGAAATTATCACTGAAGTGTATATTTGATGATAATCCACTAATAGATCTACTCCTTATTATATATTTGAGACTTATCATGCTGATATATCCTAAGTATTGATGCCAAATAATGGCATTAAGTATAGTTATTATTATATATGTGAAGGCTTTTACTATATCATTTCCATTCAACATACCATTGATCTTATATAAATTGTCTTATTTTGAGACCATCATTAACTCCTTGGTATTATTTCTACTATGCAAACTATATATGATTGTATCTTTGGAATATATGTAAATTTTCTTATCACCATGAGCCATTATCTTGCCTATGGAGAAGAGGTTCTTTCCTATCTTTAGAGTATATAATATATCCATAAGAGTTGCGGCAGGCTCTGCAATATTCCCATAGAGATGTATACTGATATTTCCTTTTCTCTGAGTATATATAATGTTATTGTTGCCTAATTTGATTGGCACTAGATACTCAAAGGGTTCATACATTGAAAACTACTCTTGGTGAACTGTTATATATTGTATGGTGCCAGAATCTATTAGCCAAATATTGTTTTCATTAGCAGTATTGATATATTCACAGAATATATAGCTACTTGTACTGTTGACATCACTACTTTTTATAGCATTAAAAGTATGTGACTGATGAGTTATATATGTTGAGTTAGTAGAACTGGCAGTAGAACTATCATCTATATATGTTGCTTGAGCAAAGAAAAGACTACTATTATTATTCATTTTGATAGTGTTTACATAACCTCACTGACTTTTGCTATGATAGTTTCCATGCTACTAACTTTTTCTATACTTATTTTCACCACTCTCCTTATCCTTACAATAGCAATCACTTTACTTATACTCATACTTCCTACAGTAATAGCAATAGCTATCAAACTTAGTTAGACTGCTTTGATTTTGAGTTTGGTTTTATCCCATCTACCCTTGTTATTATTGTTGGCCTTACTGATAATGCTAGCTCTGGCCTTATTTACTACCATATTCTCAAAAACTATAGAATGCCCTTTTGTAAGCGCACAACCTCCAAGCCACAGAAATTATACGTCACCCTCTTAACAAGCCACTGAAATCACACGTTACCTCCAAACAAATCTGGAAATCACCTGTGCGATCACGAAGCTGAGTCAAACAGAAGTCACAGCACACAAAGCTGAGTCAATATGAAGTCATGGAACACAAGATTCACACAAACAGAATCTTACCAATCAAGAACAAATGCATATATACCAAGTCCCGAGACACATCGAAACAGAGAACCAAAACAAATAACAACCACAACTTCCAAACACACAAACATGACCACTGAGATCTACAACCGCATCTGTGCTGACATTTGGAATGCTATTGTCAACCAAGCCACACCCCCTCTGCCTCTCATGAATATCCATAGCCTCACACCCCTCTACTTCGTGGAAGCCCAATGGAATGCCCTGAACATGATTAACAAGGCCCACTGGATCAGACAAATCTCAAGCTACTACCAGATCAGCTGCCTCCTGGAAGACATGGTCGAACACCACTACAATACAGACATTACCCAGATGTCTCAACACCAGAAGCTCATTGCCCACAAATACCGAGAACTCTTCTATGAGTACAGCACCTTTATTCCCCACCTCTGAGTTACTACCAGCGAAATGATTGCTACCCTGTCCTATAGCCAAATTGATGACATGATACAAGAACTCAACTATAAGTATCTCGAGTATGTTCAGACTACTGACAGAACCTTCCTGCACCCCGACAACCACATCCTGCAAATGCCCCAAGTTGGATACGCCATGAAGGACATCTACGATATAATCAACTTCGATGAAGATGAAGCAGAAAACAATAATCCCTCTGATACTGATATGACCTTAAGCCAAGGATCTCTACCAACCCTGATCACACCGCCAACCTTGCTGATGAACTTACAATAGTTCATAACCATATATGAGACTTATTGGGACAATGACTACTGGTACGAATACCAATCTGCATTCACCTCCGATTATTTCAACTACAATGAAGAGACCGGAGAACACAATCTGTACCTCCAGACAACCCTCGAGATCGAACTAACAACTTCACTACCTGAGTATGAGCGACATGAACCACAGCCGCCAGCTTACTACAACCCCATGACTCATAGTGCTGTAACCTATAGAAGGTATGCAGACAGCGAATCCGATGAAAGCGAAGATAATGCACCCCTCCTTCACCCACCAATACCTTATCCAGCATATGAGACAGACGATGCTATCCTGTGGGATGGAGATGAAGTCTCAATGTATTATTACCTCAGCAAACAAGGAGAAGTAATCTGCGAACCACTCTTCCTAGATGACTACTTCATCAGAGATGATGCAATCGATAGTGATGTCATCGAAGACTACCCAGACAGCATGTAAGCCTATAAATAGATTAGCAGTCATAGTATAGTTAGATTAGCCTTATATGACATAACTGTGAACTGACTCAGCAGTCAGACGATCTCTTGACATATCAGATCACACTTGTACTACGTGACTGCATTCCGACTCAGCAAAGCACTTAGTGCTACATTCATATCTAGCATAGTCCAGATAGCCCCTCACTAGTATAAATACTCCCTCCCCCAGATCTCAGAATCTCAGATCTGAACAATCCGAACACAACTCCTGAGCACTTCCCCACAATATCCCTTCATACAACTACTCCTAGTATAGCAATATCATGAATAGCAAATAAACCTATTTAATAACCCACAAACCACTCTTAAGTAAAATCCACTCTCTGTTAGGTCCTACTCCTAACTCCATCACGAAACTTCCTAATTGGGTATTGTCTGCAGTGATACACTAATTCAACTAAACTGGTCTTAGTTTCTTAAACTTCCTGAAATACAGAAAATCCTGAACATCCAGAACTAGTCCGAAAAAGGACTTTGGTTGAGACGTCAATCTGATCTTGAAATCAATAAGCATAGAGGATGTACTCCATATGAAATTGATCTTGACTATAAGAAAACGGTCTTCCAGAATATCTAGAACTTCCAGAAAACCCTTCCAGAACTATGTAATGGTTACCCTAAAAAGCAACTCTCTTACAACTTGGTAGCAGCAGTTTACAATCCAATTCCACTTCAAGACACTTCCTCACCCCACTACAAACCCTTCTGTGAATTCCTACAAGTTGGTATAAAGCCCAACCTCTGACCTGGAATTTATCGTGAACCATCTGACAATCTGGAGAGAATTGAACCTGATGTACAAGGACAATTTGACCTCCACACCTGCAACAAGTGGGATAAACTTCATTCAAAGAAAGAAGTACTCCGATTAAACTAGCAAATAGGCGAAACCCTATTTACCGAACTCCTTGCACTATACCCAGTAAGTCAGGATGAAGAAGGTCTTATAGAAGCCTTCTTTACTCTTCTCAACAAGAGTTTTGTCAGCTCCACAAATCCGAGCGACCTAGGACAACCAGCAGCAGTCTTTCTAGCCTTAGTTCCTCATGAAGCCCAAGCCTCTGTAGCCAAGTAGCTCAACTCTACCAACTTTCACCGAACCAGAACCAAGACCACGTTATACTACCGATTCCAGAACAGCAAGGCCCGCCATATTCTTAAGGAAGAAGCAAGAGAAACCCTTCATCAACTACCTGATCCTGAACCTGAAGCAGGCCCTGCTATAGCCCTACCTGAATCTGAAACTAATACCAAACCAGAACTTGACTTTGAACTAAGTCCATCTGAAATCAGATATACAACTGATTCTGTCTACTTTGACGCTGAGCAAACCCAAGGACACGGAGACCAAACCCAAGAGGAGGAGGAGTATCTCAGTGAATTCGATCCCGGATACACCACCGAAGGAGACATACCTCTATTAGGACAGAATACACCTACACAGCAACAGATAGCCATCTATCAAGCCCTTACTCCAGACCCACAACTATTACTCCAGCAACTTACACAGACTCAAAGAACCCCATCACACTCTGTACCAGTACCTCAAGTAGTACCAGTAACACCACTACCAGTAGTTCAACCACCTCTAGTAAACAACATGGCAAACCAACAGATTCTAGACCTCACAGCCCAGGTAGTCATAATGGCAGCAACCATTACTGCCTTAGCTGAACAGATCCAACCTACAAAAAATCTGAGTCTACCTACCTTTAATGGTACTGCACAAGAAGTCCAAAGCTTCATTAGTGTAGTTGATACCAACTTCGAAGCCAATCAATGGACCAATGAATGAGTCGCTGACTGCATTCTGACAAACAATCAAGACCACACTTTGGAACAACTCTTTGCTACCACTACAGCCTATGTCCGCCAAGTTGTTACATTCTTCCGAGGACCTGCCAAAGAATGGTGGTGAACCCTTCCCGAAAAACCCCTCACATGGGACACCCGACCTGCAGTAGTTGCTCAGAATGCAGCAAATAATGCCCCAAGATATAGAGACCATCCTGCAGCCCCTGGACTTAAACAACTCATGATTGCTCAATATCGCAGTGAAATCATGATTGCTGAATCCCGAGTAAAACTCCGCAATCTCAAATTCGATGTACATGGTAAGGAGGAATTCGAAACCTTCTGTACAAAACTTGAGTCACTCCTGAACACTGTTGGCCTAGGATATATTGCCAATGATGAAGCATGAAATGGTACAAGGGCAGATCATTTATTCGATGCCCTGCCAGAATGGCTTACTAGAAAAATCCGAGAACAAGGATGCCCAGTTGGTTGTAACCACCAACAATGGTGCCTGGCAAGGATCAAGACTATGGTCAAGTGGATCCTAACAGCTGGACCCATTCTGCCCTGAAGACAATTCAACAACAAGGAAAAGACTTGGACCAAGAAAGAAGAACCCAAGCATGAAGCATCCTGAGCTCCCTCAACATCCACTTCATGGACACCCAGAAATCATAAACCCACCCAGCCGAGTACCTTCAAGAAACTCACTGAAGGTGAAAGGAACGAACTTAGAAGAAGTGGAGCATGCTTCTATTGCCGAAAAACAGGACACATGGCCAGTGCCTGCCCTAACCGAAAACCCTGAACAGCAACATGAGCAATTGTTACCACTCTGCACCACCTCAACAATCTGACCACCAGAATACTAGACTTTGTCAAGTTAAGACAAACTGCTAAGGCCCCAACCAAAGGAAGTCAAAAAGCAGCTGGATATGACCTGTATGCAGCCGAAGAAGCTACAGTCTCCAACCGAGAAGTCAAACAAGTCTACACAGGAATCAGCATCCAAATTCCTGAAGGACATGTTGGAAGAATATGCTGTCGCAGCAGTCTAGCATTGAAAGGACTCTCAGTAGAAGGAGGAGTCATTGATGAAGATTACACAGGTGAAATTATTGTCCTTATCTGAAACCACAGTTGGACACTCTTCAAGATTCCCATTGGATTCTGTATTGCCCAGATCCTATTCGAAAAAATCGAGTCAACCCTGACAGTCAAGGAAGTCCCGGAACTACTGCCTACCATCAGAGGATTCAAAGGATTTGGCTCATCAAACAAGGCCCCAGTCCAACCTACCATGAACAAAGAAGAACAATTCTATAAGAAAATCGAAGATAGATATGTACCAAGTGGCCGATATCTCCATGGCATTGGAATGTACTCTTTCTGAATGATTGATGATTGCTTCTCTTGTGTCAATAAACTGGCTCAAAGAAGAACCAATAGAAGGAAAGCTCCTACAACTGAAATCACCACCATTGGATCAGACAAACTGCTTACACTTAAAGCTTTTGTCAACCGAGCACTTGTCAAGATTATGATAGACAGTGGTGCCTCAGGCAACTTCATCAACAAAGAAACAGCCAACAGACTCAAGGTCTTCACCTCTCTGGTACAACAAACTCAAGCAGTTGCCACAGCTGATGGAACCTCACATGTCATTAGCAAGGAAGTCTGCAACCTACCCTTCCGAATCGGTGACTATCGAGTATATGTTACCCTTCAAATTGTACCACTCCCTGACAATGAAATCATCCTTGGAACTCTATGGTTAAAACAAGAGAACCCCATGATCGATTGGGTAAACCATTCTCTGACCATCAAGAAAGGACACCACAACTTCAAACTGCAAGGCGAAAAGGACCCACTTAACTCTAGTGACCCTGGACTAAAGATCACCCACATCAACAAGCTACAACTCAAAAAATTGACCAAGAAATGCCCTCTCTTTGCTATCCCCATCCGTCCATCCAAAGGAGAACCTGAGAACTCTGAAGAAGACTTTTCCAAAGTTGACAGCCATGTCAGACCACTACTTCAGAAAGTCCGAGACATATTTCTGAACTGAACCACAGAACCACCTATACCTGTCATTATTAATGACCAAGAAGAATACAAAGTTGAACAAATCCTCAACAAACACAGCCACAAGAACCATCCAAATGGTACAACAACACCAGAACAAATTAGAAGGCCCCGATGAGGACATCGAAAGCTAAGAAGGGGAGAGTTGTAAGCGCACAACCTCTAAGCCACCAAAATCACATGGCATCCTCAGAACTAATTTGGAAACCACATGTGAGATTACAAAACAAGAGATCATCTGGTTACACGAAATATGCCAGCAAGCATGAGAACCCACCGCCAAGATACAAGAATACTAGAAGAAGTACTACAACTATAAGACTGACTCTAAACCGCTATAACTAGTTTGGTGTACTGTACTATTACAAAAGAAAACCAAAAGTACCAAACTCAAATTGAGATAAGAAGAACTCTATCTCATCTACCAAAAGGTTTATGAACTGCACTTATCAACTCAAGACCAAGATATACTGCGACTATACAAGACCTCATTACTTAGTAGAAGCAAAACACATTTGAATAACTCTGTTCGCTCTATCTGTATCACCTCCGTTGGAGAGTGACAGATGCTTCATCTGAACTCAAGAAAGCTGACATCGTCGAAACCAATCTCAAGCCATCCACATGACAGATATTACTACTAGAAATTGCCTCGGATTACAGAAAATATTATTTCCGAGAGGTTCGAACCCCCAGCCGTGACATTGGGAGCCCTTGCCCTAGACGAGAATGGCCAGTCCTCGCAAATGCGCCAGCAGACCAAAAAAAAAGAGAACCAAGACCTGTTATCCTTGTACAACCACCACTACCAAGGACAGCCTTAATTTTGCAAGAGATAGAAGTGACGACACCTTGAAACTGATGATGTCAGAAGTCAGAAAACTGCTCAGACTTTGCCAGTGATGATGTCATCAATAGTGATATCATCAAAGACTAACCAGACAGCACCTAAATCTATAAATAGCTTAGCAGTCATAGTATAGTTAGATTAGCCTTATACAATGTGACTGTGAACTGACTCAGCAGTCAGACGATCTCTTGACATGTTAGATCACACTTGTACTACATGACTGCATTCCGACTCAGCAAAGTACTTAGTGCTACATCCATATCTAGTATAGCCCAGATAGCCCCTCACTAGTATAAATACCCCCTCCCCCAGACCTCAGAATCTCAGACTTGAACAATCCGAACATAATCCCTGAGTACTTCCCCACAATATCCCTTTACACAACTACTCCTAGTATAGCAATATTATGAATAGCGAATAAACCTATTTAATAACCCACAAACTGCTCTTAAGTAAATCCACTCCCCGTTAGGTCCCACTCCTAACCCCGTCACGAAATTTCCTAATTGGGTATTGTCTGCAGCGATACGCCAATTCAACTAAGCTGGTCTTAGTTTTTTGAACTTCCTGAAATATGGAAAATTCTGAATATCCAGAACTAGTCCGAAAAAGGACTTTGGTTGAGACGTCAACCTGATCTTGAAATCAATAAGCGTAGAGGACGTACTCTATATGAAATTGATCTTGACCATAAGAAAATGGTCTCCTAGAATATTCAGAACTTCCAGAAAACCCTTCCAGAACTACATAATGGTTACCCTAAAAAGTAACTCTCTTACACCATCTGGCATAGATTCCTTTGAGTTGTCCGGTGGTCAATAGCCAGGTAAGGGCTGAGTGGTCTGTCTGGATAGTGAAGTGTCTTCCAGCGAGGTAGTAGTGAAACTTTTCCACAGCCCAGATGACCGCAAGGCATTCCAACTTGTAGGATTCATATTCTTTTTCAGCTCCTCTGATTCCTCGGCTCAGGTATGTGATGACATACTCTACTTTATCCTTCTTCTGGGCCAGGACTGCTCCAAGTCCTTGTGCACTTGCATCTGTTTATAGGATAAATTCTTGAGTCCAATTGGGTCTTCTAAGGATGGGTGCCTGAGTCAGCCTGACCTTGAGTTCATCAAATGCTTTTTGTTGCCTGCCAGTCCATTGGAACTTGATATCCTTCTTGTTGAGTTCGTAAATTGGGCCTGCAATGTTGGAAAATCCTCTAATAAATCTACGATAGTAGGAGGCGAGTCCCATGAAGGCTTGGGCTTCAGTGACTATAGTGGGTCTTGGATATGCTGCTACTGTCTATATCTTGAGGGGGTCCATGTGTGTTCCATCTCAGTTAATGACATGTCTGAGGTAGGAGATCTCGATTTCTGCAAACTTGCATTTCTTCGGTTTGATGTAAAGACCATACTTCCTCAACCTTTCCATCATCTGCTGGATGTGCTGCAGGTGTTCTTCGGCTGTCTTGCTGTAGATGATTACATCATTCACGTAAACCATCATCCATCTTCCCATATTATAGCAGAAGATTTTGTTCATCATTTGCTGGAAGCTTGCTAGTGCATTACACATTCCAAATGGCATTCGCAGGTAGACATAGGTTCCGTCTGGTATGATGAAAGCTGATTTCTCACTTGCTGCTTCTGTGAGACCGATTTGGTAAAATCCTGAGTATAAGTCCAAGGTGCTGTAGTATTGTGCCTTATCTCCCAGAGTTACAAGAATGTCACTGATAAGAGGTAGTGGTTGGTGATCCTTCTTGGTGACCAAGTTGAGCTTTCTGTAATCGGTACAGAGTCTTGGTACAAATTCTCCTGGCTTGCTTCCTTTCTTCGGGGCTAGTACGACTGGTGAAGCCCAGGGACTACTGGCTTCTTTGATGATACCGGCTTCTTCCATCTGCTTGATTTCTTCTCTGAGCCATTCGCAGTAGGCTGGCAGGATGGGTCTTGCCTTCTGATAGATTGGTTCAGTGTCTCCTGTGTCCACATCATGATAGTAATGCAGAGTCTTTCCTTTGATATCTTTGAAATCTGTGACAAGAACATCCTCATATTCATAGAGTATCTTCTTGAGTTCTTTCTTGAGTGGAAACTCATTCCCAATAGTGTAGCTGTGCTTGGTTGTGGTCTCCTCCTTCTTGTGATCTAATTCGGTGATTTTGGTGCTGGCGAATACTCCTCTTCCTGTGGATCCGAATCCCTTCCTTCCTCTCTCTGTTTCCTGCAACTTCTTGACTTCCATGATCTTCAGTTGTAGTACTGGAAAGATCAGTATCTGTGCCAATCGGTCCTTCTTCTTGATTGGGAATGGGATTGTAGGATTGTAGTTCCTTGCAATGAGCAATATTTCTCCAATATAGTCTGAATCAATAACTCCTCCTTCAATGGTGATTTCACTTTTTGCTAGGCTGTTTCTTGTTTTGAGAATTCCAACGTGGTCCTTTGGGATGGTCATCTCCAGTCCAGTTGTGAGTAGGGTGGTTGTCTGGGGCTCCAGTACAGTTTCCTCCACTGTGGCAATATCCATTCCGGCTGCATTTTTTGACTTGTATTCTGGTAGAACTGTATCAGGATGGATTTTCCGAATCTTGACCTTGATCTCTTCTTCATCGTCACTGTCTTTTAGGAGGGCTGGTGGTTCGTCATCTTCCTCCTCTTCTTTTTTTCTTCTGGCCTGTTCTTCGAGAACCTTCCATTTTCTTTCATAGTGGATCTTCTTGATTCTACCAGTACATTGGTAGCAATCATTGACATGCTCCATATAGTACATCTTGATTCTATGGGGGCAGACTCCTTGTGGCACATATCCTTCTGCAATCTTCTTGCACCATTCCTCCTCACTCATCCATCCGACTTTCTTCTTCTTTTTCTGCATGGTTACCATGTAGGCTTCCTCTTGCTCACCTTCTTCTTCCTCCATCTCAGAGAGCACTCCTTTGTTAACATTGATAGGGATTCGCATCTTTTGTCCTCAGTAGACAATCTGCATCTTCTGTACATTCAGATCGATTATTGCTCTGGCTTTGTGAAGCCACTGGTTGCCGATGAGGATGTCATAGTTGGTTGCATTGGTTACAATCACATCAACCAGGATGGTTGCTCCTCTGAACTTGATGGGAACATCTCAGATCTTTCCCAGAGGGGTGGCTCTTGTGCCATCTGCTGTGACGAATACCAGCTTAGTTGCTTCTTTGATCTCCCATCCTAAGTGATCTACTGCCTTCTTACTGAGGAGACATCCTCCTGCTCCTGTGTCTATGATGGCTTCAAAGATTCTATCTTCGATTTGGCAGGTTGCATAGGCAGAAGTCTTGCGGTTGTCTTCACTTTCTTCTCCGGAGTCTTCTTGAATATTGTTGGCCTCCGTTATCTTCCAACCTTACTCCTTGGTGATTTCTACAAGTCCAAATCTCATTTGCTGCCTGAATGTGGGGATTTCTGCCAGCTGGCCGAAGGTTGCATTGACTTTTTGTTGGCTGAGATCCTTGAAGATATCATACTTGAA
>RBNI01005107.1:0-13015 GCA_003990745.1 Jimgerdemannia flammicorona | reverse complement strand
TTTTTTTAAAGTCACTTGGACTCTGCCATTTATTACCAGTCTAATAATAAGTTTACAGTATCTCCTTCCACTACTTGATCCCCATAGGGGAGCCTCTCTCCACCCCCTCCTGAATAAAGACCACCTTCTCACCCACTACTCCAACCCTTCCCCCACTCTATCTACAGATTTTCTCTACTAATTGACACCTCCAACCACTCTGCAACCCCCAACCAAACCACCAGCCTATCAAGGTACCTTCTATAAGGCTATGCCACTGCAGCAGCTGGACCCCCAAGCCAGCCTCCTCCTATCCTCAAAAACAAATAGCCAGTGGCTGGCCAACTCCATCCAAATGGCCAGAGTCCAGCCTAATGTGAGCCATTCCTTTCCCCCCCCCCCCACCAGTCTATCTCTCAAATCCTCCCACCACCCCCACATGCTAACTCCCCTGCACTCTACCCCTAAATGATCCCCAATAGCCTGCCAAAAGTCACTAAGTACCTCGCACTCTCCTAGCCAATGTTCAGGCATCTGCACATATCCCCCTTCCTGCCCTACATTATGGCACTCCTCACAATTGAAGCAACCTCCCTCAACAAGGTGACCAGAGCAGTAGTTGAGCATTATATTCCTCCTCAGCATGTACCACCAAGTCACCCAGTACTTTGGCAGCATCCATCTTCTCACCTCAGCACTCCAGGCCCACATGCCACACCAGTCCCACTCTTTGCCAATTTCTACTCCTTGTTAACCACTAGACCACAGATTCTGACCTAGTCTCTTTTGGCATTTAATCTCATCCCTAATGTCAAACTCGAGTAAAAGAATACCACCCAGCAATACCTGGTCTCACTGCCACATCACCAGGTCCCAAGCCACCTCTCCTTTATTTTCCTGCCAACAAATTCTAATGCAGTGCACTCCCTCTGCCACTCTCCACCAGAAGCCTTTGTATTACAATTGTTCAGTGTTCCAAAGGCCAACCAAAGATAAGAGATCTCCAGTTGAGCCTCTTGATGAGGACTGCATCTCCCAGACCTTCTGCAATAGAGAAACCCAACCTCCCCCTCTCAACTCCATGGCTCTCTTCAGCCACCATGCTCTCAAGTAGTGTAGCCTCTTGGGAAAGTCAACAAGTCCAAGTCCACCACTTGCCACTGGTAATGACAAGACCTCCCAGCTGATCTGACTCCTTCTCTCAGTCCAGATCCACCCCTTGGCCAGCTTCATCAATCTCTTCACCACCCAGGCTAGGAAGTCCAGATGATAAGCCAGATACTATAACTTTGGCAGCCAGTAGATGTTCAAAATTGAGACCCGCCCTGCCAGAGACAATTGATGATCCCCCCAACTCTGCAAGGCCTCCCCCCAGATTCCAACCCACTGCTCCCATCAAAGCCTGGATAGAACTGACCCATACACTGACAGATAGATACCCAAGTATATTATTATTCCTTTTCAGTTAATACTTTATAAAATAATTTAACTATATTAGTTATTTTATATTTTATCTAAATAGTTATTTTTATTATAGTATACATATTACTATTTCTTCTAACTTTATTCCATAATTTAAATATTTTTCAATACTCATATTAGTAATTTCGAAGTAATAAAGACTTATCTTATTTTAAATTATTATTCAATTTTGGTATAACTTTTTGAATAGGGTTCTCTTAGTTTATTACTGAACTTTAGCTTATTTTATGTAACTATTTTTATTCTCATTCTGATAAGCTTGTACATTTACTTAGCATAGCTATCAGTCTCCAACTCTTAGTTAATTAGTATATATAATTCCCATATACTTGAATAAGGCAATTTACTTCAAAATCTTAATGTATAGGTATCTCTCTCATTATTTTTCTTTTACCAACTGTCAAAAGTTGTGCTCAGAATATGAACTTTCTTAAACTTGGACGGGAGTAGATTGCAAGTATATTCTGCCTCCACTATTTTCGCTAACTCCCTTACTGTCTATGTTATTCTACGTGAACATACTAATTTGTGTAATCGTACATGTTAGTTGACAAGTTGTTATTATATGTAAGGAGAGACAGTCGTGTTAGATGTCATGCTGACAGTGCTAGATGTTCTCATATTTCGCTGGGGTATGTGGGACATCGTGAAATATGGTGCCAGTAGAGGCTCTAGCGGCATCGGCAGTGGCAGGGGCTCTACTGCTTTTGCGGCGGATAATAAAGTAAACAATCCCTGCAATCAGAAAAAGGGCCACACCGCCCGACACAATAATTATAATGTATATAGGGATAACCAGTTCCGGCATGGTGTTTGAGTTTTGGTAAATATTTCCAGTGTTTGAGTACTCGAGATGGGAGGGATAGTATGTTTGGAGCCAGGTCCAAGTGTTGGTGTCCAAGGCGTAGATGTTGTTATCGACGGTATTATTATTTATTTGACCTATAAAAATAATGTTGTATGGAAAAATGTCAATTTGTATTGATTCACTAAAATAAATAAATAAATGAATAAAAACCATCAAGGATATACATAATTAAAATAATACCAAAGAGGATGAATGCTATAGTCCCGACCATGACGGCCGAATGGGCGACGCGCTGTGACGGGGCTGTTCCCGTTGTCGATGGCACGTACCATGACAAGTTGCTGGCCTTCATGTCAAGCTCCCCGATGTCTATGTAACCCAAAATTATATATATATATATAAATTACAGGTGAGATCGTCATGTTCATGCTTGCGTCATGAATTTTACGCTCCACCCACCCTCACTAACTCTAAAACTTACCCGCTATACCAGATACACCAACGAGACGTCCAAGATCTCCCCCTTGGATAATAATTTTATCGTCGTGCGCTGTTGTGTGGGACGGGAGGGGCGATGTAGAAAATTGGTGGGTCGAACTATCAAACAAAAAATAAAAAATAAAATAAAAACCCTACTTGTGACGGCAATGTGGCTGAGGCGCGCGACAGGAGCGCCGTTACTGAGTAGGACGTTCTGTTATATATTGAAGTAATATTATGTTATAAGATTTGTGAATGGTCGGGAGTTAATAATAATAATAATAATGGAATTCATCCTCTTACTTACTGTTGTATACCAATTCCCCGAGTTGGTATCGAATACAAGCACCTCAGAAAATGGATACACATAATTTGTTAAATTCTTTCCCCCCAATATAACCATTCTCCCGTCAGACAGCAGACTAGCCGTATGGGCCTGTCGTCCCCCGGTAGGCGCGTAACCGCCGATGAGGCTCCATGACAGACTGGGATACGTCAGGAGCCTATACGTGGTAGCGAAGACCTTGGTATTGTTGTACGGCGTTTCCTCGCCGCCGAAAAACCAGATAGAGCTGTCGGAGTAGCGGGTCACGCTGCTGTGGGAGTCAACGGGTTGCGGCGGTGCGCCTGAGGGGATTGGGGGTCTGGCCCAGGTGTTATTGGTGGTGTCAAAGGTCCAGAGATTGTTGGTATCATTGTTGAACGTCGGTGTGATGTACTGTCCGCCGAAAAAGTAGATGACTGTATTGTTGTAGCCACCACAGGCGGCAGCTTGGCCTTGGGATGACAAGCGAAGAGACATGTTGGAGTGATATGTCTGACGCTATTGATAATCATAATGGTGTTTTGGAGACATTGGCAATGTAAGGCGTAAATACCTGCAAGAGCCGGACCCGAAAGCGTACCGCTGAGTGGATCCCAGGGTGGGTTGCTCAAGCTGAAGCTCTTGTCGATTGGGAGGATGAGCATGTCGTTAGTTGGAGGTCCGCTTTTATTGTCCAGGACGCTCGTATATCCACCCTGAATGTATATCCTATGAGAAGGCGAGTCATTTTAAAAACGGTACGTGAGCGGAAGAGAGCGCGGAAGGGGGGAGAGGGAGTTTGGGAAAGACGATCAAAAACGAGGAATGGCTTGCTCACTTGTTTCCGACGAGAACGGCCACTGTTCCGGATCGACCGACAGCGACATAGCTGTTAGACAAGTTGATGCAGATAGCAAAGAGGAGAAAGGCTGATAAGGACCATTTGAGATTGAACATTGTGAATGACGACGGCCTTTCCTGGCAAAAGGAATCTCTCGGCCGGTTTTGTTGTGAAAAATTGGGCCAATTGACGTTGTGTACAAGAATGTGATTTGGAATCGGATCAGGTAGAGTTAGTTTCCTGACAGCGTTGTCATGTGCGTGGGATCCCCTTGTCATTCCTATTATCTAAGTCCCTCTTGAAATCGTAATATTAAATATGGAATTTGATAGCCCTTGATTGTTGGTTTGAAATCGAGTTCTGCAGAAGCTTTCCGGGGCAGGAGTTCTAGAGTAGAAGTTTTTTGACCTGAAAAAAACAGCATGATGTAAACTTCTTGTTGATTTCACTATTACTATGAAAGAGGATATTGCTTGAAAAAATAAAATAAAATAAAAAGTTAATATCCTACGATCGTGACGGCGCAACCGCATCTCGGAAGACGCTTTTGACTAACATACTTGATCTGAGATGTTAATGGTGGTACTCGTGATTTTGCCAATGAGGAAGTGCAATCATGACTAAACTCCCTATTGCAAGTCCTGGGACATATATAAGAGAAATGGGGCCTGCAGGTGTGGGAATCTTCTCTATGGGTGGGCAAAATTCCGGTAAATGATTTGAAATTCCAACGACCACTGGATTTGGGCTTGTATATTTGGGGTTAAAAACTATAAATCAGATAGGGACTTTTACAGGGGGAGATGCTAGGAGCTTATAAGAAGGAGTTTATGGTAGATTTTTATTTTTGAGTGAGTGGAACGGGCCGCAGTTCTGGTGTTAAACGTACTGGTTAGTGCGACGTGAAAACCAACAATGCCATTTTGAAGAATATTGATTTTGTTCTGTGAATGATCGGATAGCGGAAAATTTGGGCGAGCTAACCGTTGCTCAAATATTTGATTATTATTTTGTAATAACTACTGCGTAAATTGGAAAAACACTTAATATTCACATGTATATCTCTATGTAATACTGAAAGGGAAGAATAAATTTTGCAAATGAAGTTCAAAGATAAGACAATATTTCATGTGTATAAATCGCTCTAAAAGATGCCTACGTTAAGACTGCAATAAACACGCCAACGGGCGTGAAAGAAAATTACTACACTACCATTGGGGGTCCGGAGCGAAGTTCACAGGCGTAGAGATAGAAATGAGGCTTGTTCTCTCCAAAATTTTTTGGCAAAATTTCAACACCACAACTTTTTTTGATGTTAGTATATATACATGATAATGATAGAGTTTACTTTCGTACACCCACGGGTCATGGCTCGATTTCTGGGTGTGAGAGAAGTGATCGGAGTATTCAGATCAGACCTAAACTAATATGGGATCCAAACCAGACACCTGGATTTCTGTGTAATCCGAAGTTTAATGATGGTTAATCGTCACTCGCTGCTCTATGGATAATTGTTATTCTATTGGCAGCTCCGTAATTAATCTTGGTTCTACGGTGAATTATTGTTATATCCAAAATGTGAATAAAGAGCCAAAAAAGGGGGGGGAAAACCCCCCCCACCGGATCGAATATGGGTTTAGATGGATCCGATCTGATCCGATCTTAAAGTTAAATTGCACATTGTGCGCCACAGTAATAGAACAGGGCCGAAAAAAATGAAAGAAGCAAGGGATGGCAATGGTATGACGGGACAAGCCCGAGAAATCTCAAGAGATATCTGACTAATCTGAGTATATCTGGATACACAATAACACTCAGATATCAATTTATATCCTATAATATCTAGTAACTCGGTACAATAATCTGGTAATTTATATAATACATATCTGGATATATATTGAACTATTTGGTATAATATATATAATGTTCTAGAGTTTCCAATTTTATTGAGATATACTTTGATATGGAGCAGATATTACATATATATATATATTCTATTATAGTAATGCACCACCTCTCTCCTATGCCAATCTGCCGCCCCCTCTGCCATCTTCTCCACTGTCTCCTCTGCTGCCTACATTAATGGATCGAGCTCCATCACCAATACTGCCACCCTATCCTCCACCACCTCTGCCGCCTCCATTAGTGAATAGACCACAAGATGACATGGATGGCTGCAAGGACCACAAGATGGCAATGGACCATAAGATGGCAATGGACTGCAAGATGGCATGGATGGCTGTAAGCTGGTGATAGATAGACAAAGATATTAGGGTCACGCCTGTAACTAAATGTCAAGATAAAATAAAATCTTACTTGAATTAAAAGAACCACAAGATGGCATAAATGGCTGCAAGGACTACAAGATAGCAATAGACTGCAAGATAGCATGGATGGCAGCAAGCTGGTGATAGATAGACAAAGATATTAGGATTACTCCTGTAACTAAATATCAAGATAAAATAAAATCTTACTTGAATTAAAAGGACTACAGGATGGCATGGATGGCTGCAAGGACTGCAAGATAGCAATAGACTGCAAGATGACAATAGACTACAAGATGACAATGGACTGTAAGATAGTAATAGACTGCAAGATGGCATGGATAGCTGCAAGCTGGTGATAGATAGACAAAGATATTAGATTACTCCCATAACTAAATATCAAGATAAAATAAAATCTTACTTGAATTAAATCCAGTTATCTAGAGTATCTGCAATGTCTGGTTTCAAATTCTTATCAGAAGTGTTATCAATCCTTGAATTTATTCTAGATACTATGACGATATACTTCTGTAGAGCTGTAAGATTCAATTTTTTCTTATCAACCATATTTTGAATTTGTCTAATCCACTTATAATACCAAGGTGATTCTATCCTGTCTTCAAACTTATTTATCAGCTCATCAGTACATAGATACTCTAACTATATATATATATAATTAAAAAATAAAATAAAATAAAAATAACTTACTAGACCACAGATGAATGAAAGCTGGGGTACTATAATATTCAATAACATATCCTTAAATCAAGGCTTTTCTCCAAACCACAATAACTAAAAGACTGAACAATATATGGAGAGTAGAAATATTACTATATAGATGTCAGAATAATTATATATCCATCATTATTATGCCTAATATCTCCTTCTTTATCCAGATCATATATTAGTAATATATAAATAAATCAGACATTTGGACTGCTCTTGACAAGAGGCTACAATGTTCTCTGTTTGAGATTCTTCATATCTCTGAAAGATATAGTATTTGGAAAGTAAAGATTGATATTAGCAAATACTATACTTAATGAGTAGATACAACATATCTTAGCTTTACTCCAGGTTTATAATATCTCTCAATTAATCTATAGTAAAAGAAAGAAAGAAAAAATCATATTCATTTATTAGAACTATATTTAATTGAGATTATAAATAAGTCCAAACTCTGCTGAAATATACTTACTATAGAAGACAGATCACTTTTACCACTATTATGAGATATCAGAAATATAAAGTTTTTCTGCTTACTAATATTTGGCTATATATTTTCCAAGAAGACAAAGTTGTGAATTAGTTTTTTTTTTTTTTTTTTTTTTTTTTTTTTTTTTTTTTTTTTTTTTTTTTTTATTTTTTTTTTTTTATTTTTTTTTTTTTTTTTTTTTTTTTTTTTTTTTTTTTTTTTTTTTTTTTTTTTTTTTTCAAAGTTGTGAATTAGTTGCACAACTTGCTTCTATAGAGCATTATCCTATCTAGTTTTATAAGTATTGCATCAGCTTTGGTATTTCTATAATATGTGTTGATGCTAATTATTGATTATATAGTTGATCTATAAATAATAAAATATAGTAGTAAATATTAGCATAAATATCAGATATATATTGTATTGTATACTGAAATATTAGAAATATATTAGAAAATTATACTTACTTTGTTACAAGGTTAATATTTGTTACTGAGGCTTTCTGGAGTCCTATAAAGATCTCTGACTAGTCTGGACTAAGTGAATGTGAATGATACAATAAACTTGAATGATGCAATCACAATGAACTTGAGTAATATAGTAGACTTGAACAATGTGGTGAACTTGAATGATGTGATGAATATAAATGATACAACTGCAATAGACTTGAATAGTATGATAGACTTGAATGATACATTAGACTTGAATGATACAGTAGATCTGAATGATAAGTTGGATTTAAATAATATAGTAGACTTGTATAATATGAAAGATTTAAATAATATAGTGAACTTGAATGATGTAATGAACTTGGGTAATGAGGTGGACTTAAATGTTTTAGTAGACTTGAATTATTTAGTGGACTTGAAAAATGCTATAGACTTAAATAATATAGTAAACTTGAATGATACAGTGAACTTGAATGATATAGTGAACTTAAATGATATAACTATGATGAACTTGAATAGTATGATGAACTTGAAGGATATGATGGACTTGAATGATGTAATAGACTTGAATGGTACAGTAAGTTCTTATTTTCAGAATTGGTATCTATCAAGTTATCTGAATTATCATTCTGTAATATAATTTAAGAATGTAAATATTATAAAGATTGTAGATATTATAAATATATCTATAATTATACTTATAAATTTATTCAAATCCTCATCTTAGATTTGACAAGAGTGATGATATAGATATTCTTTAACAGTTTTCTTGTAGAGCAATAGTTTGGAGAGCAATAGCTTAGAGAATGATGGCTTGAGGAATGACAGCTTGGAGAGTGATGGCTTAGTGAGTGATGGCTTGAGAAATAATGGCTTAGAGAGTAATAGCTTGGAGATTGACAGCTTGAAGAATGATAGCTTAGAGAGTGATAGCTTGGAGAGTGATGGCTTAGAGATATTTTGGCTCACAGATGACTCAGAGATACTTTTGTAATCTATTGATAGCTCTGAGAGGTTGCTTTGGTTAAGAAATAACTTAAAAAGACTTCTATAATCATATAGCAGCTCTGCTAGACTGCTTCCATTTGAGGGCTCAGAGTGCTCAGATAGAAGGTTTTGATCATCTACAGAGGCTTGGCAATTTTTTTTCATTATCTTTTGAATATCTCTATTCATCTCTAAGTTAATGGATCTCTGTGAGTATGTCTTATATATTGAAGCTAATGAAATAAGAATCATAAAAGTAATAATATATTAACCATTATAATTACTAGATAATACAAAAATCAAAAACATAGTAATAAGAAATGCAACAATAATATACCAGTTATAAGTGTAATATGCTGAATACAGTAGTGAGATTAAAAGATGATACATAGATAGTAGTGTGGAGGAAAGTAAGCATGATTTTTGGAGAACCAAGGCAGATAATATTCTAATCAGTAGATAGGTAGAATGAGTGGTTGTGAATAGGAGAGCAGAATCTTGACCTGTGGGCTTGATGAAGATAGTTTTTACTGATATTGATAGTGCTATCAGAAAAAAAAAAAAAAAAAAAAAAAAAAAAAAAAAAAAAAAAAAACTATGTTAAAAATTTACTTAGTCTATTACCAAATATACATATTACTCAACTATACTCTATTCTTTTAATATACTATCTATTTTGATATATATTCCATATTTCAACTTAATTTAATATCCAGTAAGCTAACTTATAATAAGATGATGAACATTTACCCACTAATACTACTTCAGAGACTACTAGTACAGCTAATTTGCCTTCAGACATTGAAATTGACAATGAAATTCTGACTAGTGAATTGTACAGAGGATTGCCAGTATCTCTCAATATTGAGTTGTTATCTAGTGATGATGAATGTGATGCTGACAGTATTGATGATTTAGTTGAAATCTTTGGCAATCTATTGCAGCCTTCAGAAATGCTACAGTTTGGCAATATTCTTTCTCATCTCAATACTATACATATGATATTAAAGGTGAAGAGTGAGTTGCTTTTACTATCTAAAAACAGGAATATAAACTCTATAATAATCTATATTATTCCTGGGCTAGTGAGAATGGACTTTGGCTATCAGACTTTTTGTTCTTTTGAGCAAAGATATCAATTGGAGTAGCTGATGAATTTATGGATACTATCAGGAAAAATCATATGAGTATAAAAGGTCTAAATGTCTCAAGGTCATGACAATTACTTTTGAAAGCAGATAATATAACCTATGTACTGATAATTTATATTTTGTTTATTAAATATTAAAGTCTATTTTTTATATTATTTCAGTTCTTTGAAATCATGAAATATGAACTGAAGAGTATGTTCTTTATTATCAAAATTCCCTAGAGGTTATTCAGAGTCTTTTCTACAACTCTCTCTTCAAAGATAATATGATTTATACTTCTGAGAAGAGATTTTATTCAAATAGAAGGCATGTATTTTCTGAAATATATTAGAGAGATCATTGGTAGAAGATTCAGATATGTAATAGTATATTTTTCAACCATTGTATCCTCAGATTAATATATCTTTTCTAATATTATATATATATATTCAACTTATTAGGATACCTTACCAATGGATATAACTCTCATTCTAATCTTTTTTGAAATTGATGAAAGATATTAGCAGAATGTCAGTCTATCTCTTATATCTCACCATTAGCAATCTACTTAAGAAAGTCCAACACACTTATACATAGTAGGCATATCTATATTCTAGTAGCATTCTTTCCTACTCCTGATTTTATTAGAATAGAAAAAAGTTGAATAGTATTTACAGAGACTAGGAGGCTGCTTTATCATTAATGTATATATGTAAATAATTCTCTCAGAATTAGATGATATAACTCAAAGATATTTATACTTATAGTATAATTGTTTTAGATATTATATTCAGTTTTCAGTATTTGCCATTGGGTGGAAAGTTGGCACCTTTGCAGATGATATGGTAGTCGGCCTGAGCTCTATCACTGATGTTGAGGAACTCAAGGAGACTATAAAGTAGTATGAGGTATACTCTGGAGCTAAACTCAATTGGTATAAGTACAAAACAATGGTACTGGATAATAGCCTGGTGGAGGGGGATGTCATTAGAACAATTGTCCCTACTAGAGAGGCAGTGAGGTACTTGGGCATCTATCTCTCAGTGTATGAAGTTCTACTAAAACTCTAGTAGAAGCAGTGGATTGTTATCTGGGGGGAGGCCCTACAGAGTTGGGGAGGCTGCTACTTGTCTCTGGCAGAGTGTGTTTTCATCTTAAATGTTTACTGGCTGCTGAAGTTGTGGTATTTAGCTTATCATCTGGACTTCTCAGCCTGGGTGGTGAAGAGACTGCTGAAACTGGCCAAGGGGTGGATTTGGATCAGGAGAAGGAGCCAGATTAGCTGGGAAATCTTGTCTTTGCCAGTAGCTAGAGGGAGACTCAGGCTGGTTGACTTTCTGAAGATATTGTACTGCCTGGAAGCATGGTGGCTGAAGAGAGCTATGGAGCTAAGGAGTGGTAGCTAAGTTCTACTGATGAAGAAGGTCTGGGATATGAGGTCCTTACTGAGAGGCTCCACAGAAGATCTACTGTTCTTAGTTAGACTTCAGAATAATGGATGCATGTGGTTTAAGGGCTTCTGGTGGAGAGTTGCAGATGGGGTACACTGTATTGACATTCATTGGTAGGGAGATGAAGGAGAAATACCTTGGGGTCCAGCAATGTAGAGATGAGACTGAGTATTGCTAGGGGGCATCTCCCTCAGTGACTTTGATATTGATGATGGGGTTGAGTGCCAGAGGGGGTTGGGGCAGGATCTGTAGTCCAGTAGATAGCAGTTGGTGGGTATCAGAGAAGAGTTGAACTAGAATAGGGTCTGGGCCTGGAGTGCTAAGATTAGATAGTAGCTGCTATTGAAGTATTGGGTGGTCTGGTAGTGCATGTTGAGGAGGAATATTATGCTCAACTTTTGCTCTGGCCATCTTGTGGAAGGGAAAAACTTTGACTGTAAGGAGTGCTATAATGTTGGACAGGAAGAGGGTTTTGTGCAGATGTCTGAACATTGGCTAGGAGAGTGAAAGGTGCTTAGTAACTTCTGAATAGTAGTTGTAAAGCAACTGGATATTGTGTAGAGGGAGAATGGTGTGAGGGGTTGGTGGGAGGATTTGTAAGATAGATTGGTAGGAGGGGTTGGGAAGGAGTGATTTACTTTAGATTGGATACTGGCTATATGAGTGAGGTTGACTCATCACTGGTTGTTTGTTTTTGAGGAAGAGAGATGTTGAGACTTGGGGGTATAACTGATGTGATGAGAAGGGTTGATGGAGGACACTCTGATGGGCTGGTGGCTTGATTGGGGTCTGTAGAGTAGTCAGTAGTGTTATTTGGTAGAGAGAATCTGTAGACAGAATGGAGGGAGGATTGGGGTAGTAGGGGATAGGGTGATTTTCAAGTATAAAGAGGTGGGGGTGGGGGGTTCCCCTATGGGGATTGGGTAGTGGGAGGGGATAATGTAATTTTATGTATAGACTAGTAATAAATGGCAGAGTCTGAGTGACTTTAAAAAAAATAAAATAAAATAAAATAAAGCAAACTTTCTGCAAGTTACAGATGCTAATAAATTTTTTTAGCAATATGGTCCTGTTTATTTAGAGGTAATTTATTTTTATTATCTGTTGATTTTTTATTAGTTAGATATATAGACCATAGACTATAGAAGGATAATGACAGAGTGATACCACTATACCTGGCAATGAAGATGAAATCATAAGACAACTTGTAGAGTTTGGAGTAGATGCCAATATCTGAAATAATCACAGATCAATGCTCTTCACATCACTGTATAGAGTGGGTGTATCAAGGTTGTAAAGCTGCTTATAGCTAAGTTCACAGTACTATCTCACTGAGGTTCCTCATGATTGACTATAGAGTGGATGCCAGACTATAGACCAGGACTCAGACAAATGATGGTATTAAGATATAGAATACAGCAAAGGGTGTTATTGGTAGTTTATGACCATCATCAATGGTATCCTCAGTCTCATTAACAGTAATCCCACACCTAGATATTAGGAGACATGGTTCTGATATATATATATATTTTTTTTCTAATAATATCTACCAGGCAGTATCTTTTTATTCCAGTAATTCTAAGTTACTTTTTTTTTTTTTTTTTTTTTTTTTTTTTTTTTGTCTCCCCTTTTTTTTTTTTTTTTT
>RBNI01005106.1:0-13015 GCA_003990745.1 Jimgerdemannia flammicorona | reverse complement strand
ATGGTTACTAACTTTGTTCTCACCCCATCAGAGCCTGGTCTTGTGCCATCTGCCCTGGTCACCTCCACCATGCCTACTGGTACCTATCTAAGTCCATTTGCCCCCATGGTGGTGTCTCTTGTATTGCTGCTCCTTTGGCTGCTCACTCTCTCTTTGTCTCCTCTGCTGATTCCTCCTCTGCCTTCTCTATCTATGCCTCTAAATGTAAGGGCTGCACAAAAGCCTGTAGCCATAAGGTCTGGCACTCTGATGGAGAGTGCTCCCATTTGTTGGGTTCACCATCTTCAAAAAAAGTCAGAGAGAAGAGGAAGGCCTCCTACTCTTAAACTTCCCCCCAGCATAGTTCTCCCCTGGTGTCCCCATCCCTTTTCAGATTCTGTCATCACTTCTGGTGTGCCCTGAGTGGTTCCTCATATTGTCCCCCCTTCATCTTTCCCAGTTGCTTGTCTTGAATTTTTGGGTTTATTCTTCTTTTGGAATACTTTTGTCTCCTCATTTTTCTTTGGCTGACTGCCTCCTTTCTCTTCTTCAAGTCTTCATCTTATCCTTGGGTCCTCACTTTATTTTTCCTGCAACTTCCTCACAATTCTCCTTTACTGATCTGGCTTGTCTCACATGTTTTCATTGTGCTCTTAACCTTGCCATTTTCTTCAAGGATCATAGTAAGATGTCCTCTTACTATTTTATTCCTAGTGATTGGGCCCCCCCTCCCAATATCTCTTCACACTGTGTATTCCTTGATATGGCTTGCATGCTATCCATTCTTGGACATACTCACTCTTGCTTGGTTTTGGACTGTATCATGCATATTGTGCTTAAATCAATCAAGCAATTACCTATGCACTTGCTCACAGTCACTGATAAGAATCAGGGTTTTGTACTTATTCCTAAGTCACTCTATCTTGATGGCCTTTCTGCCCTCCTTTGAACCATGGCTTACAAGCCTAGTACTCTTGGATTGGATGAGGTTCTCACTCTCCTTCAGGTCTCTCTGGCTCATGCCAGATTACTTTCAAATTCTCCTTTTGTAAACCCCATTTTTAACTTCTTCCAGGACTCTTTGTTCTTAGTTGACATTCATCTTCCAATTTTCTATGCTCTTCCTAAAGTCTATAAGCCTACTTTGGCTTGGCATCCCATTACAGCTGCTTTTAGCTCTCCTATCACTGAGATTTCCAAGTGGTTATTCCACTTCTTCCCCTCCTGGATAGCTCTTCTACAACACCATCTTGGGCCTGAGTATACTATTCTTCATGATACTCAGGAGCTCACCCTTCTCTGCTCCACCATTGTACCTGTTCACCATTTTTCCCATTTGGCCTCTGGTGATTTTTCCTCCTTTTACACTGCTATTTGCTTTGATGAAATTGATAATTGTTTTTGCTTCTTAGGTTTCATTATCTTTCCTTTAGATTCCCCAGTCTTGTGGACTTCTATTGTTGAGCTTACACTCCTCATTTGTGGCTCTAATTATTTTGAGTCAGCCCTTGGCTCCTTTTACCAGACTTCTGGTATTACCATGAGAATGAATTATATCCCCACCCTTGCCAACCTTGTTGGCCTGACCTATGAACTTCGTATGATATGTGATCCTTCATCACCTCTTTCTATTGCATTCTGGACTAAAGATATCTTCTTTCACTGATACATCAATGACTTTATTGTTCTTGCTATTGCTGATATTGATATTCCTAGTATGTTCTATAGCATCTACCCTCCCCATCATTCTATTACTTGGGTTCGTGGTATGACCAGTATTTCTTTTTTGAACCTTTCCATTTCTCTTTCTCCTTTTCAAACTGTTGTTTATTCTTGTTTCCCTCATTTCCAACAGTTCCCTAACTTCTTGTCTAATCATCCTTATTGCACTCTTCTTGAATATGTTCATGGTGAGGCTCATCATCTTGTATTATACTACTCCCATCATTCCAATTGGGTGTCTGCTGTTTGAGTCCTTGGCAACTTCATAGTCTATCATTGTGCCTACCCAATTCCTATCATTTGTGATCTACTTTCTTCTGTTAAATGGTCTGTTGTTTGCTCTTCTCTCCTCTCTTCTCATTACCCCCCCTTCCTTCTCTCTCTCTCTCCTTACTCTCTCCATACCTCCTCTTCATTCCCACCCCTGATTCTCATTGTACTATTTGATTGTACTCATTGGATCACTCAATGCCCTGACACTGTCCTGCACTCTTCTCTTTCATACCATGAACTTTCATTGTTTTCTCAATATCCTCTAATTGCTCATTTGTATCTTCTTTCTATTTATTCTTTAATTCATTGCTCTTGTTTTGTGTTTTTGTCACCTTCTGGTACCTCTAGCTCTGCTGGAGAAGATTAAAAAACATCCTTGCCCCCTCTGGGGTCTCATGCTTACTCTGGGGTCTTGGTCTTACTTTGCTCCCCTCTGCTGCCTTCAACCCCTTACTTCACTTGGGCTCACTGTAGCTTGCTCTGTTTCAGCCTCACCCCTTACTTGCACTCACTCCTCCAGGGTCTGCAGATGTTTTTTAATCTTAATTTAGATTTGTTTTATTTGTATTTGTTTGTGATTTTTATCCTATAACTAGGATTGGCTCCCTCTTTATCTCTGCTTATCTCTGGCAGTCATGTGGTTTCTAATTCGGTTCACCCTGAGTTGTAGCACATCCTCCCTTTTGGGATGTCATATTTTGTATATAAGGATCACATTTTTATGTAGCAATAAATGGCTGATGCATTTTTGGTTATATTCTTTATTCATCCCTCTTATATATACTCTTCTATATATCTTTCATTTACTTTGACACTGGCTCTAGGTTTGCTCCCATGGCTCCTGCTGGGTCTTCCTCCTCCTCATCTGACATATTTGAAGAACTCAGTATCTACTATATGATAACTTAGTACCCATTGGCTGATGATTCAAGACAAATCTCTCACTTTTAAGCTGAAAAATAAATAACTACTACAATAACTATCATGACTACAAGAGTCACCCCTACAAGAATTCAAGATAAGATAGAAATATATCCCCCTACATTCTATGGATTTATTACTGAAGAGTCAATCCTGACCTTTATTAAAGACTTTGATCAATTTACTACTGTATGAGCTCTTGCCATAGATATACAATTGGCCCTTCTATCAGTCAGCCTCAGAGGACCTACCAGAGACAAGTTCAATGCAGTCACCATTGCTGATACTGGTGTAGCCAAACTTGCCAACATAAAGAACTTTCTCAGAACTACATAATACTGAAGAGATCAAGCAAGCTCTCAAGGATCAACTCAATACTATCTGCCAGAGACATAGTGAAGATCCCAACTTATTCTATATCCAAATCTGCCACCAGATTACCTTGGCTGGCTATAATGATGCCCTTAAGGAATAAATAGCTGATTCAATCTTTCTCAAAGAAGTCTACTCTAAAATTGCCCTAGCAATCTGATCTACCCCAGCTACTCTGACCCTTGACCAGAAAGTGATCTTTGCACAGAGATATTGAACTGCTAGACACCCTGTTGAATACTCAATAGAGAAAATAACTAGCATTAAGATGGAGCCATAAAAGCCAACCAATATTATACCTACCACAGTTGTCAACAGATAACCATCTCCACCTACCCCCAAGTAGGGCTGTTAAATAGTTCAAATTGGTTTGAATCAGTTCAGATCATCAGTTTATATACCAAATTGGTTCAACTGATTGGTTTATTGCTATCTGACTTCAAAAATCATTTTATTAGCCTTGTAATTGATTTCACTAAAAATATAAGCAATTTATAAAGTTGGAAGCTTGCAAAGTCTATCTTATAACCTGAGGCTTAAGACCATTATATAATTATATATCTGAAAGGAAGTGACCAGTCCTATTTTTTTGAGGGGAGAGGAGGGTGCATGCTTACCTCATCTCACTACTTGAAAGGGGGAAGGAGTTCTAAATAGTATCTTAACTAAGATATATATATATTCCTTTTATCCAGCTTTTTGAAAGGAGAGGATGTGGAGGGTTCAAAATAGTACCTTAACTAAGGTTATAATTATATACTTTTTTCTTTTATCCAGCTTCTTGAAGGGGAAGAGTGTGTGCTTGCCTCATCTCACTACTCATTCCAGCTTTTTGAAAGGAAGAGAGTTCAAAATAGTACCTTAACTAAGATATATATATATTTCTTTTATTCAGCTTTTCAAAAGGAGAGGATATGCTACTCATTTCAGCTTTTCAAAAGGGAGAGGGTTTGAAATGACACCTTAACTAAGGTATATATGTATATATTCCTTTATTCAGCTTTTCGAAAGGAGGGAGTATGCTGCTCATTTCAGCTTTTCGAAAAGAAGAGGATTCAAAATGGTGCCTTAACTAAAGTATATATATATTCCTTTATATAGCTTTTCAAAAGGAGAGAGTGTGCTGCTTATTCAGCTTTTTGAAAGGAAGAGAGTTCAAAATAGCACCTTAACTAAGATATATAATTATATACTTTCTCCTTTTATTTAGCTTTTCAAAGAGGGGAAGAGTGTATGCTTGCCTTGTTTTGCTGCTCATTCTAGCTTTTCAAAAGAGGGAGAGTTCAAAATAGTGCTTTAACTAAGATATATATATATATATTCCTTTTATCCAGCTTTCAAAAGAAGAGAGTACACTGCTTATTTTAGCTTTTTGAAAGAGGGGAGAGGGTACATACTTATCTCATCTTACTGCTCATTTCAGCTTTTTGAAAAGGAGAGGGTTTGAAATGGTACCTTAACTAAGGTATATATATATATTCCTTTTATTTAGCTTTTCAAAAGAAGAGTATATGCTACTCATTTCAGCTTTTCAAAAGGAAGGGTTTAAAATGACACCTTAAATAAGATAAATATATATTTCTTTTATCCAGCTTTTTAAAAGAGGAGAGAGTACATACTTGCCTCATCTTACTGCTCATTCTAGCTTTTTGAAAGAGAGAGGGTTTGAAATAGTGCCTTAACTAAGGTATATATATATATATTCCTTTTATTCAGCTTTTTGAAAGAGGAGGGTGCTCAGCTTTTTGGATTCAAAACAGCACCTTAACTAAGATATGTATATATTTCTTTTATTCAGCTTTTCAAAAGGACTTTTCAAAGGAGAGTATATGCTGCTCATTTCAGCTTTTCAAAAAGAGAAGAATTCAAAATGGTACCTTAACTAAGGTATATGCTTTTTCCTTTTATTCAGCTTTTCAAAAGAGGGGAGAGGGTATGCCACTTAAATAATCCAAGGAGTATATTGACAACTCTTCTCTTTCTTTTAATATGATCACTAATTAGCCTCAAGTAATTACAACAGAATAACTCTAATAACTATCAGTTTCTACATTTTATACTTTATCAGTAGACTCAGTAAATGACAATCAAGAATGAAGGTATAATACTACCCAAGCACTCTCTGGCAAAAGTGAGTTAGGGTTTTTTGTGATAGTGTTGCTAGTGATTGAAAAAGGCTATTCACAGGAAACACTAAAAGCTAAAATTACCAAAATATCCCAAGCCATGATTGCCAGTATTAGAAATTGGCTTTTATTTAGCTACTATCAGTTGAGAGAATTGTTGTTGTTGTCTCTATTAGTAGTTAAAAGATAGCAATTGATTTCATTGTTCATATTTATATTATAATTCTTTACAGAAGCACTTATCTCTATAATGATAGATTCTCCAACCAGCTCATAGAACTTTTGTACTGATTTCTTCTTTTTGAGAGATGGCAGAAATATTAGAGCTCTCTGTAGGGTTCTGGAAACAGCTTGAGCAATAAGGTCTGTATACTCCTTAAGCTTGCTGATTTTCGACTTGTATTTCTTGTCATCTTTCTCTAGTTTTATGCCAGGATATAGTACTTGTACTAATCAGTATGTATCTGAAAGCTTGGTAGTATATTCTTGAAGTTTGCTTGACATAGCTCTGTATGCTGGGATCTTTTTATCATTCAGGTATTTCTTTATAAGAGAATAAATTTCTTCAACTTCATGAAGTGTTGGCTCCAAATACATTGAGAGAGCTTTGGTGACTTCAGTATAGATTTTTAAAACTTCAATATGCATTTCAAGGGCCTTCTACTCATTTGACTCAAGTGTATTACTGAAGTTCTTTGTTTGGGACCAGATAAACAAGAGCTGAAGGGCCAGCTTTTAGAGAATGGCAGTATCAATCATGACAAATATAGAGGACCATCTTATTGGGCAATCATGGGGAAGGTCATAGTAGTCAATCTTGCTGTAATAGAATGAAAGAGCATGAATAGATGAGATATGATAAGTGATCACATGACCTGGTGAATGATGACATCATCATATGATTGAGCATGGCATATGAATAACAAACAAACAAATAAATGAAAATGACATGAAAAATGATATCCAGCTTATCCCCAACAATCAGTGCCATAGTAACTGTTACTATAGTAGCTGATCATTACTTAGTAATTGAGGTCCTGATCACAAAGTTGTTTTTTGCCAAAAACCATCTGACAAAGGTCGTGATCACAAACCTCATTATAGTTACCAAATTAGTCACTCATACTTAGTCAGAAATCACAGACCAACTTATATAAATACCCCCCAGTTTCTATCTGAAATAAAGCAGTTTTTAGTTTAGTTATTGATATAAGAATCAAGTCCCCTCCACACACACACATTCCCCTGAGTCTTAGTAATGACACCTAAGTGACTCTAGTGTTTCTGACTAAACTCCAGAAGCCTAGCTAACTTCTGTCTAAACTGAGACCAGTATATAAATCCCCAAAGACTTAAGTAAACCCATCGAACCTGAATTTCAAGGTGAATTCAGTCTGTGTACAGCAAAGAACAAGACCCTCGAAATAGGGCACAAGAGAAAGACCTTTGAAACAGAAGGCAAACCAGAGAAAGATCTTTGAAACAGAAGGCACTGCTGCTATAACTACTTATAAGTAAGTACTTTCTCAAACTAAAGGCTTCTTAGTATACATTGTGTACTAAGTCTCTAAGTAATAGTCCACTTCTCTAATTATCTAAAGAATAAGAGAGGGGTAGAAGTGAGAGTTATTACAACTTGGTAGCAGCGGTATCTAGCCAAGAAGGTACCAAAGAATACACTCCTGAAGTTGGAAAAAGACCAACCTTGGACAGGAGTAACTCTCAAAAACAACTGTGGATCCTCAAACCAGAGCCAGAGAAGCCCTTGCCATTAGGACCAGGTGGTACCAGGAAACCACAGACCCAAGGACCCACCAGCTTATAATTGACCAGGCTTACAAGGATCTATATTAGGCCTTTAGGACTTACCATCCAGGATGTAGGAATATTGTCAGCTGCTATAGGTTCTATGAACTTCTTCGAGGACATATTGGAACCACTAGGACCCCAGAATCTACTGCTGTAGCTACCCAGGATTTTCTAGATTATATCACACCCCCTGCTGCAATAGAAGTAGCTGCCAAGTAGATTGCCTCTGACAGATATCATCATACCCCTACCAAGACCTCCCTCTACTACAGGCTAGTTGTATACTATGCCTCTGCCATAACCAGGTATGAGAACAAGTAAGCAGGCTAACCATCTCCTATGCTGAACAAGAAGTAGGCCCATCCACTCAGCCAGAGACCAATATCCTCTTTGAAGGACCTAGTCAGTACAAGGATGTACTATCTCATCAGGGAAGGGAGTCAGATGAAGACTCTACAGGTTACCAGTCTGATAATAGCCAATGAGGAACAGCAGGCCTAGGAATTTACCAAGGAACCACAGATCAAGAAGATCAGACCCCAGAACCAATCCAGTCACCTATATAGAGATTTGGTTTACCCTCTCTCACAGGACTCTTTGATCTGACATCCGGGAATCAAGTAACCCCAAGTCATACAGCATCACAACCCCACCAAGCAGATCAATCTTCAGGAGAATCTACCCCAACAGACCTACTACCAATAGTCAATACAATGGTAGATGCTAATATTGCAGCACTGACTACCCAGCTAGCAGCACTAGCAGAGATAGTAGGACAGATTGCTGAACAGAACAAACCAACCAAGACTCTGCAAATCCCAACATTCAGTGGAAAAAACAGTGACATCAAAAACTTCATCAATGCAGTTGACATAGGCTACTGAGCAAACCAATAGAATGACTACCAAGTGCCTATTGGAATGCTCACCAATAACCACAATAACACCTTTCAACAGCTGTTTGCCACATCAGCAGCACAAGTGGAAACAGTAGCCACATTCTTCACTGAAACAGCAGTCGAATTCTGGCAAACCTTGAAACAACACTCAGTAACCTGAAAAGACCACCCTCAAGTCAATGGACAAATACCTGCCAACAATAGACCAGGTTGGGATGACTATGAAGCAGGCCCAGAACTCAAGGCCCTACTACTGACCAAATTTCAAAATGCAGCCTATATATAAGAAACTTGGAACAAACTGTCTCAGATGAAGTTCCACAAGAATGGCAAAGAAGACCTAGAGATCTTTGTCACCAGAATGGATGCCTATCTCAAAACCATTGGACTTATCTACCAGGAGAACAACTTGGCCATCAATGGTACCAGAGCCAACCATCTCTTTGCAGCCCTACCAGACTGGCTCACCCAGAAGATCAAGGAACAAGGTCTTCCCCAAGGATGTTCCCACTACTCATAGTGCTTTGCCCAAGTACAAAGAAGAGCCCATGAAATCCTTGCTGCACAAGCCCCACAAAATCAAGAATATAAGAAGGATAACCAAGATAGGAGAAATCCTACCAGGAGAAATGATCAAAGGAATGACCAAAGATATGATCAGAGAAATGATCAAAGGAACCAGCGAAACCCCAGAGGACCCAGACCTCCCACTGAGGATGAAAAGAAGCAGCTCTGCAAAAAAGGATTGTGCTTCATCTGCAAGAAGGCAGGACACATCTCATTCAGATGCCCTGAGAAGAAGAACAGAACAGGTGAACCCAGTAACCAGAATATTACTGTTATTGGAGAAGGTCTAGGGAAGAAGAACCCTGAGAATGTCATCAAAGTATAGAAGATATGGTACAAGGCTACCATCCCCACTAAGGCCCACCCAACCAATGCTGGATATGACCTCTACAGCAGTCAAGACCTCACTATTCCACCAAGTACCAATGCTACAGTATAAACAGAGATTGCAATGCAAGCTCTCAAAGGAATATATATCCACCTTGCTGAGTGAAGCAGCCTAGCCAAAGAGTTCAACATTGGGCTAGAAGGAGGAGTAGTTGATCAAGGATTTACTGATGAAATCTATGTCATCTTGTGAAATTTTGGAGACACATCATTTGAAGTCAAAGCAGACCAAAGAATTGTCCAAGCAATCATTGAAGAAATCTATCAAGATCTCACCATTGAAGAAGTCCCCAAACTCTCCCAGACAGACCATGGCAAGAAAGAGTTTGGATCAACTAACAAACCTCCCAGTTAAAAGGTCACTACCATGAAAGAAGATGATGAAAACTGATATAAGAGAATTGCAGATAGTTATGCACCATACGGATGATGCCCTCATTCTATTTGAATGTACTACATGGAACATATTGGTGAATGCCATGCATGCCTCTCTAAAGTCTTCAAAATCCAATCCGAGAAATGCCAAGCTCAACAGACTGAGGAACCCAAACAAGACAACCCTCCTTGTGAAAGATGGAGAGAAACTGACTTCGAGGAGACTAACAGCAATTGGGACAACAACAATGAGGATGAAGAGCTCAACACCATCAAGAAGGAGGACAGTTACATCAAGTTCACAGGCCAAGTCTACAGACAGAATGTCAATGTCTTGCTTGATAGCAGTGCTACTGGAAACTACATCAGCATCAAGACTGCCAAGAGGATTGGAGCCTGAAGAAGACCAGCCACTGAGAAAAGAAGTGTTATCTTTAGTGATGGTAAAACTGCACCACTGACCAAGATCTGTAAAGATCTCTTGCTCAAGATTGGCAAATATCAAGAGAAGTTAGACTTCAGCATTGTAGACCTCTCAGGACAGGACATCATCCTAGGAAAAGCCTGGTTGACCCAGTACAACCCAGATATCAACTGGAGAACCAATGAGGTTAACCTGACCCACAAAGGCAGAAAGATCACCCTGACACCACAGGAAGGTACCAACCACCAAGGAATTGAAATCATCTCTGCCATTTAAATGAAGAGACTCTCTCGAAAAAAGGGAAACACCTATTTCATCTGCACAGTACAAAAAGTCACTAAAGCTACAAGTAGCCCAATTTCAACAAAAGCTCAAGAACTGTTTGAAGAATTTTAAGATATATTCCAAGACCCTCAAGGACTTCCACCCAAGTACCAAATCCAACATGGAATTGATCTTATTCCAGGATCTGAACCCCTATACAAGAGTATCTATCAACTGGCCCAACCTGAACTCAAGACCCTCAAGGATGAGTTGACTAAACTACTGGCCCAAGGATATATTGAACCTAGCTACTCTCCATTTGGAGCCCCTATTCTATTTGTCAAGAAGAAGGATGGCTCTCTGCAAATGTGTATTGACTACAGAGCCCTCAACAAAATTACCATCAAGAACTAGTATGTCTTGCCTAGAATTGATGAGTTACTACATCAAATCTTCAAGGCCAAGACTTTTTCTCTACTGGACTTGTGAAATGGCTACCACCAGATTCTCATTAATGAGAAGGACATTGAGAAGACAGCTTTCCAAATATGGTTTGGACACTACCAGTTCTGAGTCATATCTTTTAGTTTGACCAATGTACCAGCAATATTCCAGTATCTGATAAATGACATCTTTGGACCACTCCTCAACATCTGTGTCCTTGTGTATATTGATGACATACTGAAACAGTAGAGTTATACTATACCCACCTTAGACAAGTACTAACCCTTCTGCGAGAACACCAGCTCTATGTCAAGATGAGCAAGTGTAAGTTCTATCAAGACCAGATTGAGTATCTAGGATAAATCATCTCTGCCAAAGGTATCAATGTGGACCCCCAAAAGGTATCAGCCCTTAAGAATATCCCTATCTCTACTACCCTCAAGCTACTCCAGCACTTTCTGGATATTGCTAGTTATTACCGAGGGTTTATCCAAGGATACTCTGCTATTGCAGCTCCATTGACCAGCCTGGCCCACAAAGGAGTGAACATCAAAGCTGAATAGACCCCTGAATGCACTTTGGCTATAGACTATCTCAAGAGACTCCTTACCAAGGCCCCAGTGCTAATTGCACCTCACCCTACCAGGTCATTCACCCTGACCACTGATGCCTCTGACATTGCTATTAGAGCAGTACTCAGCCAAGAGGACTGCTCTGTAGCCTACCTTTCCCAAAAGCTCAAACCAGCTGAGACCTGGTACACCACCTATGAGAAGAAACTCCTGGCCATTGTTACTGCACTCCAGAAATGGCACCATTTCCTCCTAGAACAACCATTTGTGGCCTACACTGATCACTATACCCTGTAGTATATTCACACACAGCCCATGCTGACCTACAGACAAGCCCGCTGGATGGAAATCATTGCCAACTTTGATATGGAAATCAAGTATATCCCAGGCAAAACCAACTGTGTGGCTGATGGTTTCTCCAGGTATATGGAAGATGAACTTATCTTCATGGTCGAGGTAATTGGAGACCTTATCCAAATGATCAAGGATAGCTATCAGCAAGATAGCCCTCTGATGAATTTCCTTCAATTCTGCCAAGACCCAGAAGCCAAGATTCCAGAACTCATGAGGCAAATGGCCAAGAGATTCACTTACCATAATGGACTTATTTACAGAGACTATGATAGAGTGGTTGTACCTAACAATGATACTCTGTGACTCAAGATTATGCAGGAACTCCATAATACCCCTGTAGCAGGATACTTTGGTTTCGAAAAGACCTACAACCTCCTCTCAAGAGAGTTCTACTAGCCAAAGATAACCAAGGACATCAAAGACTTTGTGGCCTCATGCAATATGTGCCAAAGGTTCAAAAGTGTTAACAAGCTATCAGCAGGACTCCTGCAACCCTTACCTATCCCAAGTCACAACTAGGATCAGATTGCAATAGACTTTATTGTTCAACTCCCCAAAACCAAGGCAAGATGGGATGCTATTATAGTATTTATGGACTACCTAAGTAAGCAAGCCCATTTTGTATCAACCAAAACTACAGCTATAGCACCAGAGATTGCCAAGATTTTCCTCAATCAAGTATTCAGGATACATGACATACCCAGTACTATTGTATCTGATCGAGATACCAAGTTTACAAGCAACTTCTGGAAGGCATTCTTCTCCCTCCATAGAACCAAGCTGAAGTTCTCTACTGCTTACCACCCTCAGACTGATAGACAAACTGAGCGAACCAACAGGACTCTCAAACAGATACTTAGTATCTTTTGCTATTACAACTAAAATAATTGAGACAAGTACCTAGCCCATGCTAAGTTTGCCTACAATAACAGTCAGCAAACCTCCATGAAGAAGACTCCATTCTTCCTAAACCATGGTCAATACCTAAGAACTCCGAGTACTACTGCGAAATCAGCAGTCCCAGTAGCCCAAGATCTGGCCAAGACCATTTCTGATCTTATGCAAATAACAAGAGATGCCCTCATGGAAGCACAAGACTATCAGATCAAGTATGTGAACTTGAAGTGAAGAGAAGTCTCCTATAACATTGGTGACATAGTCATGCTTAGAACAGACCACCTCCACTCAGACACTCTGGCACAACAACCAGCTAAGAAACTCTGTACTAGAAGAATTGGACCATACAAGATTGTGGAAAAAGTCAGTGAAGTCAACTATAAGTTGCAACTTCCCCACAATATCTGTAACATTTTAGCATAGTTTATTTCTTTTCTCTGTCTTTCTTGAATATTCTATAACCTTCCGGCACTTTCCGCGTACTTAGAAATCCCCTTCTTGGCGCCGAGCATTAACTAGTACTTATTTAGTTAGCCACTGAATGTCCTGGAAACTTGTAGAACTTTATTCGTCATCATTTGTCATCTTTGCCGAGAACTTTCCTCTTGGCATTTTCCTTTGATTTCTCAGA
>RBNI01005105.1:0-13018 GCA_003990745.1 Jimgerdemannia flammicorona | reverse complement strand
TTTTTTTGAGAAAAGGGGGTGTAGAGGTGCCTATTCAATCTGGATTATTTATAAGGTTATTTTGCTTTTTATTTTTATTTTTAGAAAGTAAAGAAGAATTGATATAAAGTGTAGTTAGTAGATTTTTTAGACCAATAACAATAATATTGAGTAGATCAGCAAAATCTCAAGACCAAATTTATTCAGACTCAGTTCTATATCCCAAGTCTACAGAATTTCAAAATACTGGCTTGATCTTCTAGAAGGCCAGATAATAATACTTTATATATATAATTTGAAAGAAATAGGATAATAATATTCTATCAAGTCTTCTGAAAAAGAGCACCAAAATCAGTTTCAAAATACAACATTTTTAGAGTTCTTTATTTTGCCAGCTAGTATTCTAAATTTATACTACAATTATATTATCTTAGATACTAATATAGAGGAAGTTGTTCTTACCATTTGGAGGGAGATGTTGGAAGATCAAGTAAGCCAGGTTTTGATAGATATTTATAAGAAGATATTTAAAGTTCAGAAAGTTGGATTATATGGCAAAGCTTGAGCTGGAACTAGATCTTATATATCAGCTAACTATACTTTAATCTATACTGAAGAGATATATTATTATATCACACCTTTTAATAATTTTAAATCAAAAATTAGATAAGATAAATAAGAGGAATATAAAATAACTATTATAGAGATAACTTTACTTCTTTTTAACACTTCTTGCTAGATATAGTAACAAATTTCCCTACTTTATCTAATTTTTGACTAATTCAATACTCTTTATTATTTATCTCTCAAGAAAATTTCAGAGAATATCTCAATATTCTCAGTATTCTCAGCATCCTTGGTATTCTCAGCATCCTTAGCATTCTTGACATTCTCAACTTCAATATTAAAGTTTTCAACTTTGGTACTAGTATCTTTATCAGCTTTGAAATTACCTAGAATAGATGGAGGTCAGATGAATTTAGGTCAATCTAGGATACATTTTAGACTTGAAGGATTTCAGTTTGAGCAAAATGTAGCAAAAATCAGTAATATATTTTTTAGCTGATATATAAGCTCTCTTATTTATATTAATTAAGACATAATATCTATTTTACTCTATTATCAAATATAAAGGACAGTATATCTTAAAATCTATGAGCTTGTTTTATAATTTGGCTTATAGTATTAGAGTTCTGCTGGAGTCTAATATGATAATAGTGTTTTACTCAAATTAATTATATAGTTCAATAGTTATTAGAGATGGGGAAGTTTTGAATAGTTTATTTCTAAATGTTTGTTACAGAACCTTAGAAGCTATGTGTCACTATAATAAATTTTTTGGAAACTTAGGGGAGCAAAAAAATCTGTAGATATTTTGTATATTTGGTAACTGATTTTTATGTTATATCTTAGTTTTTGAATATTTGGTAGAAGTTTGGCAAATATAGTATCCTTTTTTCAGGTTTTTTTTCCACCAAAGAATTGTCCTTTTTGGTGGACTTATTAATTTGTACTAGTTGACTCCTAATTCAGTTTGGTTTGTCATCTGAAGAATTTACTGGGATTCCAGCTCCTGAGGTGGTTCAATTTGGGTTCAAATCGACCTGAACCCGTCATGTAACAAATTCGAACTGGCTCAAATCAGTCATGTGGTTGGTAAATTTGAATTTCCCTGACTTGATCAGAGTACTATCTGACATTAATAAAGAGATAACTCACCATTATCTTCCTTCCACTGCCCTGCAACAGGTACAGTAAACCAACCCAAGGTAGAGGGGGAGTAAGTTGTAAAAAAAGAACTTGAAAGGTTGCCTACCAAAACCTTGTGGCTGATATGGTAGCGGAGAAAGGACCTGGGCAATCAAATTTCTTTGTAGACGCGTCTAAGCCACCGCCGAATACAATCGACAGCTCGCGCCTCTCAATCAAACCCATTATTATGCTCCTGGGTCTCCGACTCGTCTTCCTCCTGCTCGTTTTCGCCATGTCCACTGTCTCCATTGCCTCGCCCGAAGCTCGCATTCGCAGCATCCTGCTCCACCGACAGCAGCGGCTGCAGCAGCAAGACGTGGAGCCAGAGCGGCCCATCCTGCTCATCGAGGGCGCGCGGTTCCCAGCGTTCGATTTTGCGAGGCGCAAGGGTGCTGCATCGGCGGCGGGTGGTGTGTCATTTGAAATTGATGGGAGACCGGTGTATCTTGTGGATAACGGAGAGGATGGTGCGAAATGGGAGCTTAAGGACGAGGAGCATACGGTGCGGACGGCTGGATCTATTTGGGATTGCGTGAGTCTCAAACTCCATTTATTGGCTTTCTTGGGTGGGCTTTTCATCAACACTCATGACTGCCACGATGCATAAATCCCAGGGAATCATCCTATCGAAATACCTCGAGAAACAAGCCACCACACTATTACTTCGTGGCCGCCGCATTATCGAGCTCGTGAGCATTCATCTTTCCCATACTTCCTATTTTACCTAATCAAACATAAGTCAAGCTTCAGTAACCTCCCACGACTAGGGCGCCGGCAAATCCCTCCCGGGTCTCTCTGCTGCCATTCTGGGAGCTCGCGTGACGCTCACAGACGCGCCGGGCGTCGTCCCGTTGATACGCCGTATCGTCGCGCTGAATGGGCTCGACGCGCAGTTGAGAGGGCCTGAAGTAGGGGCGGTAGAGAGGGTGGAGGCATTGGATTGGATTGAAAGGTACGTATTTTGCGTTCTAGACGATTTTTCCTGTATAGCGATATTTATATTTAACTCACTCGACCTGTGCGCTATGTGGAAAAAAAAAAAAAAAAAAAAATCACAGAGACCAGTACCTCCTCACGATCCTCCCTCCCACTGAGGAACTCTTCGACCTCATCCTCTGTGCGGACGTCGTGTGGGTCGAATACCTCATCGAGCCCCTCGTGGCCACCCTGTCAGGTTCGGAAACTAATTCTGAACATCTATCGTGGCATCTGTTCCGCCTACCATTCTTGAAAATTTTCACAAACGCGCCTTCTCCCCCCTCCCGCCAGCCCTCGCCCGTACGTCCGCGACGCAGATCCTCCTTGCTCACCAGACGCGCTCGACACGTGTCGACGCGCGCCTCTTCGCCGAGTTGAACCGCATCGGGTTCGAGCACGAGGCCGTACCGCCCGGGGACTTGGCACGCGAGGACGGGTTCTGGAAGGAAACTGTGTCGATTTTTAGGGTGTGGAGGCCCAGGGACATGAAAAAAGAGGTAAGACTCAAGCGCGCCGAAAGGAGTGTGTTGTGTTGTGTGAATGCTGGCATTGTGCTGCACCAAGTGTGCATGTCTATCTCTTTACAACATCAATCTGCCATATAATTGAATGTATGTTTGTCTTAACCAGTGATATCAAATATCAAAGGAAAGTTGGACTGCAGACTGTATTGAGATGAGTAAGATTTCGGGAATAGTAGAGATGGAGAATAGTTCAGAAATAGAAACATAATGATCAAAGATTAAGAGTGTTACATTGTAGGTACTTTATTAGATGATATATCAAATTATCATTGTCAGTTAGTGCTGTTTGCTTAAGTATATCAGCTTTTGTATTAAAGTTTATTTTTTAAAATTAATATATTTTTGAAACTAATATAGATATTGTCACGTAGTGGTTGCTGAGTTCTTCAAATATGCCAGATTCTCTTTAAGGTGTATCTCTTAGACTAACTCAAGTTGTTATAAGCAAGTTCTTATTGAAGTGCCTTTCCAAGGTCTTATAGTCCTCAAACTTCTTATCTTTAACTGTCTTGTTATCTCTTTAGATTGCTTGCAAGGAAGTGTGTATAGGTGAACTTGACTGACTTTATTTCAGAGAAAATAAGAGGGGTATTTATACAAAATATAATTCAATGGTTGCTAAGATATAAAGCTAAATATAAATTGCAATAACTAAAACATCAAGTTCCAGGGCTGGCATTATTTGGTATCACATCAAAATGCCAGTGCTGGAACAATTTTGCGTTACCTCAGAATACTGGTGCTGGCATTATCTGGTGTTACATGAGAATACCGGTGCTGGCATTATCCGGTGTAACAAAGAACTTAGAGCAGAAAGTTCAAGACCATGGGGGCTTCATTATCATCATCATTATCATCACTGAAGGAGATGAGATCTGCGAATTCGTTATGTAGGTCGTGCGTTTCGCATACCTTGATGTCACACGGGATGACATCATTGCCAATGATGTCATCACATTCGGCTGTGGTAGGAAAATCAGGAACAAGGTCTGGAGCTCTCCAGTCTATGAGGTTCTCTTCTACAAAATAAGGAACAAATGTGGGGTCTTGGAGAGATCTAACCTGGATGCTTGGGCCTTGGAATACTGAGATCAATCCTTGCAGAAATTGGTCTGGGTTGTCCTGGAGGATGGGGTGCCAGAAGTCTTCTACTTCTTCACTATTGAGGGTGATAGTGGACTGGGCTTCTGTAGCCACCCTGGCTTCTAGTACATTGATATGGCAGGATGACAGGTCTCTGAAGTCTGAGACTCTAACATACTCCAAGTTGGAGATTGATCATGGTGCATGCCTGAAGATTTGATGGATCTTCTTAGTTGTCCTCGTTTCGTGTATATCCATGGGAGTGGCATCTTGTAGCTCTTGGGTGCTGGCCTATGGGAACTCCCGGCAGAGGAGGTTTCCTATTTCGTACTCCTACTACATTTGGAGGCATTCAGTAGCAATGGTGATCCTTGTTTCCATTTCATGGTGGTAGAGGATAAAGTGATAGGGGTCTGCAGTACCTAGGTTGATACTAGAAGTCCTTCTTAAGCAGATCCTCATGGCTCTTCTGATATCTTGGAACATCCTTTTCTTGACTGAGATACCTTGGTGGTTTCTTGACCTTGAGATTTGGCAGGCAGCAGGCATTTTGTTTATGGTAAGTCTTTGAGCTATTTTGGGATTGATGGTTCTTGTTGGTTGCTGCTACTGTGGTTTCTTGATCCTTCTTTTATATTCTTCAAGATGCTTGTGCTATGGTCACAATGACTCACAGTTGGTCATCATTGCTCATCTTATATGCCATATAATCTTCTTGTACTCTGATCTGGTGGCTTGCAAGGAAAGGCTGTCTCCTGTGCTGATGTCATCATTCTGGGATCACTGTTACATCTTTCTCCTGAATAAGGATCTTCCTGAGCATCCTTATTTATTGATCTAGTCTTGAAAAATTTGCTGATCCCATAACCTCTGGCAAGGGGTCAAAAAGTGATGTTTATGGGCTGGCATCTTCTCTTTGTATTTTGGCGTGATGGTGAAGGGTCGCTCCCTTCATATAGAGCAAGGGCCTGATTTTGATCTTGACCAATCAGTTGACGGTTCGAACTTCTCTGACTACGAAAGTCTCATGGATGAGTAGTTGCCAGTGCCGTATCCCTTAGAGAATGGTCCAGACAGATAGCCTACTGGTCATGGGACATGCTGTTACGATTCGTGAACTAGAACCTTGCAGGTGGTCATCATATTTTGCTTCTCTTGTATAGGTTCGTGGTACTTCTTGAGTCTGTTCCTGTATACCATAGTAGGCAGTATGGTCCCTGAGATTTTTCTAAGCCAGAAGGTAGTTCTCTTGATATCTTACACATAGAAGGGTCCTTTCCATTTGGGCTCCAGTTTTCACGACTATGAGGCTTCTACCATATTTCGATACAGTAGAACCTTTTCTCTGATTTGGATGGATTCTAGGGCCTTGTGATTCTTTTCCACATTCTTCCTTGTTAGTGCTTGTGACTTGGTGATGTAATCTTCAGCCTTCTTCCTGATTTGGTGTAGTCTTCGGATTTCTGCATCAACCTGTCTCCAAGTTAGGTCTAGATTTGTGGCTGAGGTTCCATCAGAATCTTTTTCTCCAAAGAGCAGCTCTCTTGGGGCAAAATGTGTACTCTGTGACCATATATCTCGTAGGACAGAGAGAGTGGTTGGGAGATAGTTATCCCAATTCTCGTATATCTCTGAGATCTTCACTAGGATGTTCTTGAGGGTCTTGTTGGTTCTTTCTGTCTGTCCATTTTCTTAAGGGTGGTACACAGTGGTCTTGATGTGCTGGATCTTGTATTTCTGATATATTATCTCATGGAATCCATTGACAAATTCCATACCATAGTCTGTGGTGATTTGCTTTGGTGTCTTATAGCAGCAGATGATTTCTCAGTGCAGGAAGTCGGCTATAGAGAGGGCATTGGCTTCTTGTAATGCTCCTGCCTCTATCCATTTAGTGAAGAGGTCTACAATAACTATGATATAGCGGTTTCCTGATAGTGTTACTGGTAGTGGTCCAATGATATCCATTGTAATGTGGTGGAAGGGGATAGGCTCAATTCTTGATGACCCAGGTGCCTGGTCTTGCTGATCTTGTTTCTGTTTTTGGCACTTATCATACCCTTTGACAAATTGGCGCAGGTCTTCTTCTATCTTGGGCCACCACATGGTTCTTCTTGCCTTGTCGTATATGTTGGTTCCTCCTAAGTATCCTTGCTCGTATACTTCCTTCATTACTTGATACTTCTTGTGTTCGGGTATTACTAGCTTTCCTCCTTTTCTGAGTATAGTGTTGTCTAATTCAAACTGTTTCCAAGTCCAGTTGATGATGGTGATTGTTCAGGGTTTGAGGTGGTTGGGCATCTTCCACTGCCCAAGGTAGCTGATTAATCCATAGTATAGCTCCTTATTCATGTTGAATAGTCTTGATGGGGGTATTTCAGGGTGTCCTTGAGAGTGCATCGGCATTGGTGTTGGTCTTTTCTGAGCAGTGCTTGACAGTTCAGTCATACTCTTGCAGCCTGTAGATCCATCTGGCATATATTCCTTTGGGGTTCAGAGTGTGGAATAGCCAGGCAAGAGTGGAATGGTCTGTTTGAATAGTGAAGTGTTTCCTAGCTAGGTAGTAGTGGAACTTGTCTACTGCCCAAACTACTGCTAAGCATTCAAGCTTATATAACTTGTAGTTCTGTTCTGCTCCACAGATACCTCAGCTTGCATAGGAGATGACATATTCATGTCTATCTTTCTTCTGAGCTAGGACTGCTCCAAGTCCTATAGCACTTGCATCTGTCTGCAGGATGAATTCTAGATTCCAGTCTGGTCTTCTGAGAATGAGTGCTTGGGTCAACCTGGTCTTGAGTTCATTGAAGGTTTCTTGGTACTCCTTGGTCCATTCGAATTTGGTCTCCTTCTTCAGTAGCTCGTAGATAGGTGCTGCAATGTTGGAGTATCCTTTGATGAATCTTCTGTAGTAGCTGGCCAGTCCAAGGAAGGTGTGGACTTCTGTGGTTTTTCTGGGTCTCGGGTAGGCTGCAATAGCCTTGATCTTCATGGGGTCTATGTGGATTCCGGTCTGGTTGATGAGGTGTCCTAGGTAGGTGATTTCTTGAGCAGCAAACTTGCATTTCTTAGGCTTGATGTAGAGGCCATACTCCTTGAGTCTCTTGAGGGCTAGCTGTATGTGATTGATATGTTCTCATGTAGTGTTGCTGAAGATGATCACATCATCAATATAGACAAAGAGCCATTTTCTGATCTCATTGCTGAAGACTCTGTTCATCATTCACTGGAAACTTACTGAGGCATTGCATATTCCAAATAGCATTCGCAGGTAGATATAGGTGGCATCAGGCGTGATGAAGGCTGATTTCTCACTGGCATCTTGAGTGAGACCGATCTGATGGAAGCCTGAGAACAGATCCAAGGTGGTGTAGTATTTGGCTTCGCTTCCAAGGGTGGTAAGGATTTCTTGAATATTCGGCAAGGGCTGCCTATCCTTCTTGGTGATGACATTGAGCTTCCTGTAGTCAATGCAGAGTCTTAGTGCAAACTCTCCAGGCTTGCTTCCTTTCTTTGGGGCTAGGACAATAGGTGAAGCCCAGGGGCTGATAGCTTGCTTGATAATTCCGGCTTCTTCCATTTCCCTAAGTTCTGCTCACAGCCACTCTCTGTAGGCAGGTGGTATGGGTCTGGCTTTCTGGTAGATAGGCTTGGTATCACTGGTGTCAACTTCGTGGTAGTACTTGGGTTCTTGATTATGGATATCCCTAAAGTCTGTAGCAAGTACTCCTTTGTTCTGGTGTAGAATCTTGAGAAGTTGTTCCTCTAGGGGAAAGTTTTCTCCAATGGTATATGTGTGCTTGTTCTGGTCCTTATCTTTCTTGTGCTCAAGTTCAGTAATCTTGGTGGTAGCATAGGCTCCTCTTCCAGTAGATCCAAAGCCTTGTTCTCCTCTCTTGGTCTTGATGAGTTCGATGGCTTCTATGATCTTTGGCTTCTTGACTTCATGGATCAGCATCTGGCCAATCCTGTCATGCTTCTTGACTTCGAAGGGGGTGGTGTGGTTGTGATTTCTGACTATAAGAAAGATCTCGCTGGTGTAATCAGGGTCAATTACTCCTCTTTCAACTGAGATTTTGCTTTTGGCCAGACTGCTCCTGGTCTTGATAATTCTGGCATAGTTTTCTGGCAGCTTGACTCCAATTCTGGTGCCAAGTAGGGTGGTGGTCTGTGGTTCAAGGGTAGCATCTTGAATGCTGGCAAGGTCTATTCCTATGGCTCCTTCAGTCTTGTATTCTGGGATCTTGGCTTCAGGGTGAAACTTCTTGACCTTGAGGGTGATGTCTGATTCTTGTTCCTCCTCATCATCACTGTCAGCTTGAAGCTCTGGGGGCTGGTCATCTTCTTTAGCTTTCCTTTTTGCTTTGGTAGCTTCTTGCTCATGTTTCTGTTGGCAGATTTTCCTGACTTCACTGATATAGGACCAGCAGTCATTTAGGTATTTGGAGTAGTACATCCTAGTACTATGGGGGCATCTTCCTTGAGGGGCATAGCCATCAATGATCTTATTGTACCACTGCTCATCTGTGAGCTTGGGTGTCTTGTTCTTATTCTTGTTTACCAAGTATATGAAGACCTCTGTGTCTTCTTCATCTCCTTCCTCTATGTCTGGTAGGACTCCTTTGTGGACATTGATAGAGACTTGTACCTTTCTTCCTCTGTAGTTGATCTGCATCTTCTGGGCATTGAGGTCAATGATGGCCTTGGCCTTGTAAAGCTATTGGTTACCAATGAGGATGTTATAGTTAGTGGTGCTTGTGACAATCACATCTACTGGAATGGTGGCTCCTCCTATCTTGATGGGGACTTCTCAGATTTTGCCAAGGGGGGTAGCTCGTGTACCATCTGCTGTGATATAGACCATCTTGGTGGACTCTTCAATGTCCCAACCTAGGCAGTCAATTGTCTTATTGCTTATGAGGCATCCTCCAGCACCAGTATCAATGATGGCATCAAAGATACAGTCTTTGATCTGGCAGGGGGTATAGGCTGATGTCTTGCGCTGATCTTCAGATTCTTTACCTGAGTTCTCGGATTCTTCTTGTGCATTGTGAGCTTCTACAATCTTGTATTCTTGATTCTTGGCAGTAGTTGCATGTCCTACTCTCAACTGCTGTCTGAAGGCAGGGACTTCAGCTAGTTGTCCAAAAGTGGCATTGACCTTCTGTTCCTTGAGGTCCTTGTAGATGTCATACTGGTGGATCTTGGTCTTGTGCAGCTTCTGTTCTTTCTTGCTTTTGCTTTCTCCTGAGACTGGAGTAGTGCCTTCAATAATTTGGTGGGCAGCTTCGTCTAACTCCATGTCTTGATCAATCTCCTCGGGTTAGGTCTTGCTTTGAATGGTAATAGCTGGGGTCTTCTTTGATCTTCCAACTGGCTTGCTGTTGCTCTTCTTGTCATAGGGCTTGGACCGGGTTCTGGTACCTTCAGTAGTAGGGTAGAATTCAAGCTCCTTGTAGTATTCTTCATCATCAGTGTCACCAATTTCCTCGATGACTACTGCATTGGTTTGTTCTCTGGTTCTGCTAGCATTGCTTGGTTGGGCTTTGTGTTTCGTTTCGGTCATGCAATTCTTTGCATAGTGGCCTTCTTCTCTACATCTGAAGCATGTGATGTTATTGCGTTCTTCTGTAGCAGCTACAAATCTCTATACTGGTCTCCTGTTGGCACTTCAGACTTCTCTAACAACATCACCAAGGTGTGCAGTCATCTCAGCAAACTGCTTGGTGAGTTCTTCCACTGGGTCAGCTTTGGCTGTCTTGGGGGTAGGTGTGGTTGGTTGTCTATTCACAACTGTAGCAGGTAAGATACTAGTTGGCTTTGATGGCTCCATCTTGATGCCAGTTATTTTCACCATTGAGTGTTCGGCAGGGTGTCTGGTAGTCTAATATCTCTGTACAAAGACCACTTTCTGATCAAGAGTCAGTGCAGCTGGGGTAGACCAGATTGCTAGGGCAATTTCAGGGTGAACTCCTTTGAGGAAGATTGAATCTACTATTTGTTCTTTGAGGGCATTATCATAGTCAGCCAGGACAATCTGATGGCAGATTCGGGTATAGAATGAGTTGGGATCTTCACTAAGTCTCTGGCAGATAGTATTGAGTTGATCCTTGAGAGCTTGCTTGATCTCTTCAATATAATATGTTATTCTGAGGAAGACCTTCATGTTGGCAAGTTTGACTACATCAGCACCAGCAATGGTGGCTGCATTGAACTTGTCTCTGGCAGGTCCTCTGAGGCTGACTGATAGAAGGGCCAATTGAGCATCCACACCAAGGGCTTGTATGGCAGCGAATTGTTCAAAGTCTTCAATGAAGGTCAGGATTGACTCTTCAGTAGTATATCTATAGAATGTGGGGGGACATATTTCCATCTTGTCTTGAATTCTTGCAGGGGTGACTCTTGTAATCAGGGTAGTTGTTGTGGGAGTTGTTCGTTTTTTAGCTTGAAAGTGAGGGATTTGTCTTGAATCACCAGTCAATGGGCACTAAGTTGTCACATAGTAGTCGCTGAGTCCTTCAAATACACCAGATTCTCTTCAAGGTGTATCTCTTAGACTAACTCAAGTTGTTATAAGCAAGTTCTTATTCTAGTGCCTTTCCAAGGTCTTATAGTCCTCAAACTTCTTATCTTTAACTGTCTTGTTATCTCTTTAGATTGCTTACAAGGAAGTGTGTGTAGGTGAACTTGACTGACTTTATTTCAGAGGAAATAAGAGGAGTATTTATACAAAATATAATTCAATGGTTGCTAAGATATAAAGCTAAATATAAATTGCAATAACTAAAACTACCAAGTTCCAGGGCTGGCATTATTTGGTATTACATCAAAATGCCAGTGCTGGAACAATTTTGCGTCACCTCAGAATACCAGTGCTGGCATTATCTGGTATTACATGAGAATACTAGTGCTAGCATTATCCAGTGTAACAAAGAACTTAGAGCAGAAAGTTCAGGACCATGAGGGCTTCACATCATCATCATCATCATCACTGAAGGAGATGAGATCCACAAATTCGTCATACAGGTCGCGCATTTTGTGTACCTCGATGTCACATGGAATGACATCATTGCTGATGATGTCATCACGTTTGGCTGTGGTGGGAAAATCGGGAACAAGGTCTGGAGCTCTTCAGTCTATGAGGTTCTCTTCTACAAAATAAGGAACAAATGTGGGGTCTTGGGGAGATCTAACCTGGATGCTTGGGCCTTGGAATACTGAGATCAATCCTTATAGGAATTGGTCTGGGTTGTCCTGGAGGATGGGGTGCCAGAAGTCTTCTACTTCTTCACTGTTGAGGGTGATAGTGGACTGGACTTCTGTAGCCACCCTGACTTCTAGTGCATTGATACGGCAGGATGACAGGTCTCTGAAGTCTGAGACTCTAACATACTCCAAGTTGCTCATCTCATATGCCATATAATCTTCTTGTGCTCTGATCTGGTGGCTTATAAGGAAAGGCTGTCTCCTATACTGATATCATCATTCTGGGATCACCATTACAATATTAATATTATATTAATATTTATAAATTATTACTATTATAATATAGTAGATATATTTAACTTAAAAAGTATAGTAGATTTCTTTATCTTAAATTCTTAGTCTTTATAATAATTCTAGTTTTTTTTAAAAGAAAGTAGTTAAATTTAGATAATTCTAGATTTAAGTAATTTTTAAAAAAATATTCTAAGCTTTATTCAAATAGAGAAAGAGAATATTTATATAAGATCTAAAAGAAAAATCTAAAAAAATCTTAGAAATAAAAAGAAAGATCAAAAAAGTAGTTTTTAATATAATATTTTAAAAGGTTTTATAACTAGCTAAAATAAAATACTTAGTGTTAAGAAAAGATAAGAATATTCTAGTAAAGTTTTAATACTAAGAGAGAATTTTTAAGTATTTGAAAAATGTGAAATATTTAAGAAAAGGTAAGAAAAAACTAGAGAAAAGATGTGAATATATTATAACTAAGAAATTGTTATATTTCTCTCTCCTTAAGAATTAATATTCTTATTAAATTTTTAAGATTATATAAAAATAACTATACTTAATCAAAATTTCTCAAACTTGAAGATACTATAAAGAGTTGACTAACTTTATATAAGATAAAAACTGAAGATTTAGTAGTTAGTAGTTTGAACTATATAGAAGAAGACTCTTACTATTCTGAGTAAACTTATTAGTAGTAATATATATAAAAGTACATTAAGCTAGTAAGTAGAAGCAGAAATATATATTTTACTTTAAAGTTTTAAATGAGATCTTATATATTCTTAAGATTAACTAGTATTTTCCAGATAGTATTATATTTAGAATAGATCATCTATTTAATTAGATAAAGAATTTTCTCAACCTTATACTCAATATAGTCTTTAATAATTATAGTGATAGATAGCTTGAAAATTTAACTAGAGTAAAGTAGAGACTAGTTTTAGATCTTAAGATGAGATATATAAAAGATTAGATATACTTATATAGTTTCAAATAGCTTGAGATAGTAGGAGAATATAAAAACTTATTTATAATTTTAAAGAATTTAATAAACTTGAGTTAGAAATTATTTGATAAGTAGTGTAACGGTGACCCCAGAATAATGACATCAGCACAGGAGACAGCCTTTCCTTGCAAAGCCACCAGATCGGAGCACGAGAAGATCATACGGCATACGAGATGAGCAATGATGACCAACTGTGAGTCAT
>RBNI01005104.1:0-13020 GCA_003990745.1 Jimgerdemannia flammicorona | reverse complement strand
ACCATATTGTACATGCGAGCAAACATGCATTGGTGTACCAGAAATGCATGATTGCCCCACGTGTACTCCCAGGGGATAACGTCGAGATCATGATCATGGTTGAGCTCAAGCAGGATTCGACCCGTTGGGTTTGGCGGTAATATTTTATCAAGCATCTTATGGGCTGGACTGGAGTCATTCTCCGAAAAGAGGGCCCTAAATAACAACTTTCCGTATTTCCTGAGATCAGCAGACTTGGGTTGCTCGTTGAAGACTTCGACAGCAATGAATCGACCCTCCTCCAGTCGTTGAAGGTTGAAGGAATGGCTATATATGAGCTCCGCCTGCTCATCGTCGATGGCGGAAACCTTGACGTGGACCTTGAGCTCTTTGGAGTTGTCGCTGGTGGTATTATCCTTTAACAACGATACTTGCATGATTGTGAATGTGGGTTTGCAGGTATGTTCGCAAGTCAAGTACAATAAGCTTGTGTTTGCCACACTCGCTCTTGGGAAACAATCATCTTTTTCGGGTCGAACCCGATTAAAATGTATTCCCCAATCAGGCATACTCCGCGACATTCGATTTGATTGGTGAAAGGTATAATAAAAAATTTCTTTAAATAAATAAAAAGAAGCAAGAAAATTCTAAAGTAAATAGAAGTTAAATATATTATTTTAATATCTCCTTTGAATAATTCTATTTCTAAAAATTTAATATGAAATAAATCTATATCAAATAGATATTCAAAAATATATATAATTAAAATTTTAAATAATATTAGAAAAAATATATTATACTTTTATATATCTCTTCCTCTATAACTGAATATTATAAAGTAGATAATTTTTATTTTGAAAATAAGAATAATAATAAGTTTTTTATTATAAATATAACTCAATTTATCTAAAATAAAAAAAAAATTAAAGTTATTAGTATCTAGTATTAACTATAGAGAATATATTATCAACTAAATATCAATTAGTTAATATAAAATGAATAATTAAATATAATCCCAATAATAAGGAGAAACAATTAAATTATATAAGAGAAGAGAAAATAATAAAGAAATGTACAATTATTTGATTATCAAAGTATCTTTATAATTTTGATCAAATAGAATCTATTAGACTTATCATATCTTTCTTCTATATAATTCACATTACACCAACTTCAAACAATGGTAATTGACACAACTCGGAGAAAAGGTACTATAAAAATATCATTGAGCAAGAGTTCTAACAGGTATGCTAGGTTAGGTAGACCTAGGACATTTGGCTGTCAGACTGTAGAGAGAGGTTATGAACTAGGGATGGGCCTTTAGAGAGTCAAAGAGTGGAGAGAGCTCTGGAGAAGAACTGATGTCAGATGAAAATTGGGGAAGGCCTGGCCCCTTTAGCTTTCAGAATAGGGTAAAGAAGAGTAGATAGCAGACTAGAGTTAGGGCTGGTGCTGTTGAGAGAAAGGACAAGGCTAGTATTGGGAGAAAGAGTGATACTTAGGTGGGGGATGTGAGCATAGGTGCTAGAGGTGCTGTGGCTGGTAGAGTAACTGCTGATGGAAGTGTGATGTGGAATTAGGAAAAAAAAGAGATATAATAGCCAATGGCGAGATAGAGCAGGGGTTCCTGAAGTGGAAGAGAGACCTAGTAGATAGTATGATGGAGCTAGTGGTGATACCATTACTCAAGAAGTCAATCTCAGAGTTTGCTGTGACCTTATACTTCTAGGACTTAGTTGTAATAGTGAGAATGGTCTTGAGGATTATCTTGAAGCAGGTAGCTGGAGCTATATTGATGAAGTTCCTAAAGGATCTAAAGGAGGTTGAGGTAGGCTTTAAGGAGAGAGGTCTGCTAGAAGAGGCTTGAAAGACTGGATTAGCTATTGGGGAAGTAGTGATCTCTATGATTCACTATCTGAGATAGGACCCCAGAGTGGTTTAGTTACTAGTGAAGAGAGTGTCTATAGTAATGGTAGTTAAGATAGGAGGAGAGTTGAGGAAGTGATGACAGAGTATGACAATATAGTTGATATTGGTTTCTAGATATAGGAGGGGACTACCATTAGGACTGGAGATATTGATATCAAGATTTGATTATTAGAGAAGGAGGCCACTGGAAAGATAAGTGACTGGCCATCAGTTATGGTATAGGGGGCCTTTATCTATAAGGTATCAAGAGTAAAGAGGAGTGAGGAGGAGGAGAAGAAGGAGGATCTACTGAAGGCCTTGGAGGAGATGAGTGAGACAGTTGAGCAGAGAGCAAAGGCCTGTAAGGTATATGAAGAGATAACACATTTGGAAATTATAGATGCGAAGTATATTTGGATAGACAAAAGGCAGAAGGAGAGGGCTCAAGGATGCAAGAGGTAGAGAGAGTTGATGGTGAGCATAAATGGAGAGACAAAGAAGAATACTAGTTGAGCTATAGAGTTTGAAGAGGCCAAGGCAAGTATCTGGGCTAGTAAGAGAGAAGAGAAGAGAGAAGAGGACCTGGATGGAGCTGGGAAGATGACAGATGATGACTCATATGTAGATAGTATATTTGAGATCTGGAAAGAGAAATTGGATAGTACTTCTCCTCTTTTTATCAGGAGAGAGCCAGCTGGGAGGAGTAAGGCAGTAGAGGATATGCTGATGCATAGTATCCAGTAAGTTCACTTTCAAGTTCCTGACATAGCAAAAGAGAAACAGGTGGTAGCAGTTGGTAAGGATGAGCTGATGAATGTCTCAGAGGAGAGATGGGATAAGAATGTGAGTATCAGGGCTGATACCACAATGCTGAATACTGGGAGACCAGTAATACCTAGAGAGAAGGAGGTGGGGAATCTATTGTGGATGTACCAGATGATGAACAACTTTGCAGCTGAAGAGTTGGGAGAAGTGGACCTAAGAGTGATAAGCAAAGAGCATTGGACACAGATTCTGCATAGTAATAAAGTAGTGGAGGTACTGAAGGTAGAGGTTTTTGTGATTCTTCTAAAAGAGGAGAGGTATAAGATTGATAAAGAGAGAGAGGCTGAGCTGACTGTTATTGCTGTGAGAGGGCTGTCTTCTGTTGGGTGGACCATTATAGACTGAAACTCTAGCAGGAGGCCTGCCTGGAGTATTGTGAGGAATTTGAGGAAAAGGAAGATAGGGAGATGGCTGAACTGCTGGTTGGATTGGAGATAAGAGAGGTTGAAGAGGAGGAATTAGCTATCAAACATAACTTAGATATAGCTTAAGAGGAGAGAGATGCAGACTTATAGAGGATGAGCAAGATACCACTTATTGATATTTTTTCCAATAAATAGTACAACTAACATTTTTTCTCTGAACATATATGAGTTAAGGAGATCTGAGTAGTGGAAGAACATTTTCACTTGGCTAAAGAGATTGGAGGCTGATCTTTTTTTGATGCAGGATATATATTATGAGGATGAGGTAGATCAAGTAAAGTAGACTAAAGAATGGGAAGGAGCTACAGCTTGGTCTAGCAAAATGGCAATTTTGGTCTAGAAGAATAAAGGAGATCTTGGTGGAATTAGGCACTGGAGAGACCATTTGGTATAGGGGGAATAGTTTCAACCTGGGTGGGAGCCTGTGAGAGTTGGCTCTTGCTATAGCCCAGTAGCTAAGAGTGAGTAGATTATATAAATTTAAGGGCTTTTGGAGAAGAGCACATTTATGGAATAGAGGGTAGATGTTCTGAGAGATGACTTCAATATGGTGCAGAATCCTTAGTTAGATAGAACAGATAGAGGAAGAAGTACTAGTGAAAGGAGTGGTAGCCTAGATATATGGAAGAAGGTAGAGAACCTTAGCTCCTTAGGGGATATAGATAGAATATAGTTGGGAGAAAAGAGAATTTATATATATTATATGAATAGACTCGAGATAAAGATTGACTAGAATCTGACAGCCAAATGCTAGAGCATGGATATCTAAAGGACTCTGGAGAGAGTAGTGCCCATGGTCAGACCATTGGGGACTATTAGGGCAGGGGCAGTTTGGGAGAAGTAAAGATAGACCTAGACATTGATGCCTTAACTCCTCTCTGTTAGCTGAGAAGATATTGTAGGACTCTTGAGAGGCAGACATTCAGGAGAAGATCATAGACTGGGTATATGACAGCTTGCAAGTCAACATTCAGTAGATGAAGCTGAAAGAGGCTACAAGGAGATACTGGGGAGAGTTTGGTAGTAATGCTGAGAGGTGAAGGAGGAAAAGAGTGGGATATACTTCTAATAGGTTGGTCAGACTTCCGATGAAATAGGCTGATGTGTTGAATTTGAGAAAGGTAGATAATTGGTAGTTAGCATGAGCTAGACTAGAGATAATAGAGTTGTAACAGATATTGAGAGAGGAGAAGGAGATACATATGAAAGAAATGGTAGCTAGGTTGAGGTGGCAGGAGCTTGAGAAGAAGGAGAGGCCTTCTTGGTACTTGTCAAGGCTCCTCTAGGTAAGAAGGATATACTATTGGTAGGATGGAGTTCTTAATGCTAAGAGAGAACTGTTATATAGAATACAATAGATCTTGGAGATGCTAAAGGAGCTTTGGAGGGGTCTATAGAGTGAGGAAGAAGGGGGTACTAATGAGGAGACAATTGGAGATACTCTGGCAAACTGAGAGCTACTATAAGTAGAGAGTCTAGGGGATTTGATCTTTCTGATCCAAGAGGAGGAAGTTCGGAGGATCATTATAGCAACTAAGCTTAATATAGTACCAGGAGAGGATGGTCTACCATGGGACTTTTGAAAGAAGATGGTGGGGATTCTGGGGGTGTTGAGAGAGATGGCAGCTCTCTGTGATCATGTTCTTCTGAGGAGTCAGTAGGTGGGAGGGCAGAACTTGGGGCTAGTGACCCTACTATATAAGGATAAGAGGAGGAGAGAGGACTGGAAGAACTGAAGGCTAATCATACTACTAGATATGGATAGAAAGATAGTGACTAAGATAATCATGGTATGTCTATCAAGAGTTATCTAATAGATATTGGATAAAGAACAGCAGGGCTTTGTTGGTGGCAGGCTTATCAGAGAAAGGACAGCCTGGGTCTATAGTGTCATTGAAGGAGTAAGAGCTAGTGGATTGGATAGGAGACTGGTTTTTTTAGACCAGGAGAAGACTTATGACCAGGTTCAATAGATGTGGCTAGATAAGGTACTAGACAGAATAGGAGTTTCTCTAATTTTTTGAGCTTCTATGTTAACTCTGTTTGAAGGTAGTAGGGTAGTACTAATGTGTAATGATCACTGGAGTATGATATTTCTCTTAGGGAGAGGAGTCTCTCAGAAGGATCTACTGTCCCCTATTCTATATACTCTTTTATTAAAACCTTTGATGGATAGGATTTGGCAGAAGGTGATGGGGCTCACTATTTATAGAGTAGCATTGAAGGTGGGGGCCTTTGTAGATGATATGGTAGTTAGACTTGGATTAGTAACAGATGTTGAGACTCTGAAGGAGATGGTTGAATGGTATAAGGAATACTCTGGAGCAAAACTCAACTGATACAAGTATGAGGTAATAGTGTTGGGAAATAGATTGGTAGGAGGTGATGTCATTGGAACAATTATCCTATCAGGGGAAGTGGTGAGGTATCTGAGCATCTTTCTTTTAGTTTATAGATCAGTTCTGCCACAGGTATAGTGGGAGAGAAGGGTGGCTATCTTGGGAGAGGTACTTAGAGACTGGGGTGGAAGCTATATCTCTCTGACAGACTACATTTTGATCTGAATATCTACTGGTTACCTAGGCTATAGTATATTGCCTATTATTTGGACTTTCTAGCTTAGGTGGTGAAGAGATTATTAAAGCTGGCTAGAGAATAGATTTGAGCTGGAAGGTATACTTAGATTAGTTGGAATATCCTTGCAATATCAGTAGTTCAAAGTGGGCTTTGATAGATAAACTTTCCTAAGAGACTGTACTGTCTGAGAGCTTGGTGGTTGAAGTGGACAGTAGAACTACAGGATAGGAGATTGGTACCTTTGATGCAGAAGGTATGGGAGATGAGATTTTCTTCAAGAGGGTCATCAGTAGATTTGCTTTCTCTGGTAGATCTGAGTGAAAGCCAAAAATTGTGATATAAGGGCTTCTGGTAGGGAGTAGCCAATAGTGTATACTGCATTGGCCTATAATAGTATAACAATGAAGGGAAGATGCTATAGAGACCAGCTATATAGAGATGGGACTAACTACTGCTGAGGGCACTCCTTCTATTGAGTTTGATATCAGTGAAAGAGTAGAGTATCAAAGGAGAGTTGATCAGCAGATTCTCTTTCACTGGTAATATTCAGATGATACAAGTCTCAGACAACAATTTCTACAATATTTTTGGTATAAGATAATTAGTAATATAGACAGCAATGAATGTACTGATGAGTATGTCAGCTAGGTAGACAGCAGTACCTTCAACTGACAGTATGTAGAGAGGAAGAGGAGTGATGGTTTGGGAATGCCAGGATCTCTATGGCTGGTCGAGGTATTGGTAGAGGAGGAAGAGGCAGACTAAGGCAGTGAGAAGGGAAGAGGATGATCTTTGTAGACAAGGTCAAGATGGAAAGAATAGCATCTTATCTGGATAGTTGGCTGGGCCTAGAGAAGACATCGATAGTGACTGTTGAGGAACAGAGAGAGGCCCCCATTGGAGGGTCAGGCAGCTGGAGAGGTAGAAGAGTAGGGACTGGATATGTGACTGCTAATAAAGCTATAACTGGGGATCTGGAAAAAAATCCAAATATAATAGTAGTTGGCAATTCAGGACAGGGGGTGGGTATGAGGCCTAGGAACCTAGCAGATAGTGTGATGGGTATGGTGACAGCACTATTACTTAAGAAATCAAGATCAGAATTCACTATTATATTATGTTTCCAGGGCTTAGTGATAACTATAAGAATGATCTTAGGGCTAGTAGGGCAGAAGATAAAAGGGACAGCTTCAGTAAAGTTCTTGAGAAGAAAAAAGGGGTAGAGATTGGGTTCGAGGAAGAGGCATTATTTTTGTAAGCTATGGAGAAGGGGGTAATGGTAGGCAGAGTAGTAGTCTATGGCCAGGTATATGTGCTGGGACCCATGAGTGGTGCAGTTGATAGTGTTGGATCTTTCTATGGTTTCAAGAGAGAGGGCTAGAAAGTTGATTGTTGAGATAGTCAAGGAGTATGAGATTGTGAACATTGAGTTCAGAGTCTGAGAGGGTATAGAGCTCTGAATTGTGATGTTGATATCCAGATGAGACTGGCTAAAAAGGAGAATATGGGGAAGATGAGGGACTAGCTGATAACTCTTAAGTAAGGACTAGTAGAGTAGAAGGTCTTGTAGGTGAAAGGGATACTAGAAGAGAAGAAGAATTTGATAAAGGCTCTTGAGGATCTGGCAGGAGTAGTCAAGAGGAGAAGATTGGCTTAGAAGAAGTATGAAGTCAAGACAGTGGTAGAAATAGTAAATGAAGAAAGAATCAGAATAGACCAGGTGATCTGGAAGAAGATATAGTTGAGGCAAATCTAGAAAGAGCTATTAGAGAAGTTGGGAGACAGTGGGGTAGGCAGCAGTGTAAGGGAAGATAGTGCAGGATTATGAGAGAGTGCCTGGGCTGAGGAATACAGAATGGCCCAAGGTGGGGCCCAGGGTAGATTGAGTGAGGAAGAACAGAGTGGCATAGAGGCAATGTGGAAATAAGTGAGGAAGTATACTCTTAGTATAGTATCCCAAGTGGGGTAGAGAGGGAGGAGGAATAACTGGATATACCTGAAGAGGAGTAGGATGAGTCAGTGAGGAGAAGAGCTTTAGTTGACCCAGAGGTAGGTATTGAAAGAGTTGCCCAGGATGTTGCAGAGGCAGTCGATGAGGAGAAGTGGCTATGGAAGACTCTGGAGAGGGTAGCAGCAGAGGAGCTGGGGGGATGGAGACACACTAAAGTTACCTTTCTCCAGTAACATTCAGGTTACACAATCTTTTGGCAATACTTTCGACATAGTTTCTGGAGACAAGCTACTAGTATTATGGCAACCAATGAGTATCCTGAGGTATGTATAGAGCAGGGTGACCCTGGAGCATTCAAATGGCAGCAAGCGGAGAGAGGCCCTGGCTTGGGGGGAAGTATGAGGCTCCTGCTGGCAGGAGGATGTTGCAGAGGAGGGGGCAGAGCTGGAGGTCAAGGGTCTGGCAGAGCAAGCTTTGTGGAGAAAGTGAAGGGGGGGTCAGTAGGGAGCTGGCCTGGAGAGCTGGCTGAGAGGGAGGAAGGTGCCGGTGAGAACTACAAGACAGCAACCTCATGGGGGTGCCTCTCAGGAGGTCTATAGAGGTAGAGCTGGGGGAGTAGTGGCTGAGGCGGGGACTGCTGATGGTGGTATAATGGGTAATCTGGAAAAAAATCTAGATGGGACTACTGATAGTGAGCTGAGTAGTAGGAAGGGCACAAGGTCCGGAGATCTGGTGGATGGTGTAACAAGACTGGCAGTGGCTCCATTACTCAAGAAGTTGATCTCAGAATTTGAGTCACGATGTGTTTCCAGGGCTTAGCAGTGACAGCAAAAATGGTTCTGGGGCTGATCGTGAAGCAGATGAGTAGTGTGGTATCTATTAAGTTCCTGAAGGGCCTTGAAGGGGTGGAGGTGGGATTTGAGGAAGTTGGGTCACTGGAGGAGACTCTGAAGGCTGGAATGAGAGTGGGTGAGATGTATGTACCAATGGTGAGATGCCTGCAGTGAGACCTGAGAGTAGTACAGCTTCTGGTGAAAGGAGTTCCCACTGTTACTGCTGAAGAGACGTCAAGGAGATCATGGCAGAGTATGGAGAGGTGGTCGATATTGAGTTCAGAGTGTGTAAAGGAATCTCTCTCTGGACAGAAGATGTTGATGTCAGAATTTGGTTAGCTGGGTGAGAGGCTACTGGGAAGGCACAGGACTGGCCCTCAGTGATGGTGTGGGGGACTTTTTTGTGCAAGGTGATGAGAGTAAAGGAGAGTGAGGAGGAGGAAGAGGATTTACTGGAAGCACTGGAGGAGTTAAGTAGAGCGGTGGAGAGGAGGGTAAAAGCATGGAAGGCATTCGAGGAGGCAACACATCTTGAGATAGTTGGAGGAAAGCGAGTCTGCATCAACAAGGAGATATAGGAGAGGTCTCAAGGGTACAGAAGGCAGAGGGAAATATTGGCAAAAATGGAGGCAGAGGCGATGAGGAAGGCAAGCAATAGTGCAACTACTGGAGGTACTGAGGCGAGTGTCTGGGCTGCTAGTAGTAGAAGGAATGAGGAGGGGGAGTGGGTGGAGGCCGAGAAGGTACCAAGCAAGAATCCATATAAAGATGGCACACTTGAGGTTTAGGAGGAAACTTGGGAGGATTTACCTTCACCCTCCCCTCTTATCAAGAGAGGTCTGGCGGTGAGAGATAGAGTGGTTGAGGATGTGCCAATGCGCAGTGCTCAGCAGGTACACTTTGGAGTCCCAAATGTAGAGAAGGGGGGATTGGTAGAGGTGACTGAAGAAGAGGAATTGGTAGATATCCCAGAGGAGGAATGGAATGAGTCAGCGAGTATAGGGGCTGATATTATGATGTTGGATAGAGGGAGACTAGCGACCCCTGGAGAGAAGGAGGTGGGAAACTTGCTCTGGGTATGCTGGATGATGAACAACTTGACAGCAGAAGAGCTGGGGGAAGTTGACCTCTGAGTGATAAGTGATGAGCATTGGACAAGAATCCTGCAGGGTGAGGGAGTAGTGGCAGCATTGAAGGCAGAAATTCTGGCAGTATACTTGGAGAAGGAGGGGTATAAGGTAGATAAGGAGAGGGAAGCGACTCTAGTTATCGTGGTAAGTGAGTGGAGAGCCCACTGTTGGACTAAGTGGCATAGACTGCAGCTCTAGTAAGAGGCTTGCTCGAAGTACCACAAGGAGTTTGAGGAAAAGGAGGATAGGGAGATGGCTGAGATCCTGGCTGAATTGGAGGCTAAGAGGACTGAGGAAGCAGAAGCTATTGTTGAGTGCAACCTGGATAGGGCACAGGAGGAAGTGGACATAGAGCAGTAGAGAACACATCTAAAACTATATAATTTTCTTTATAAATAGTACAACCAACATTTTTTCTTTGAACGTGAATAGTTTACGGGATGCTTATTAATATAAGAACATTTTTACTTAGCTGAAGGGATTGGAGGCTGATCTCTTCCTCTTGTAGGATGTCAGGTGTGAGGATGACTTAGATAGACTGGAATGGATGAAAAAGTGGGATAGTGAGGCAGTTTGAAGGGGTAAGGTTGGAATTCTGGTGTAAAAGGGCAGAGGGAAGATATGGGATATACAGAGCTGGGAGGATAGATTGGTCTGGAGAGAGTGGATATGCACAGATTGTGAGCCAGTCATAGTGGGCTCCTGTTACTGCCCTGTAATATGGGGCGAGCAGGTGAATTAGGTGATAGACCTACAGGAGAGTGGAATTGTTATGGAGGTTGGAGTAGATATTCTTGGTGGGGACTTCAATATGGTCCGAGACATATTGAGGGATAGAACTGATAGAGTACGAGGAGCTGTAGGTCAAAGTGGAGGACTGGCAGCATGGGAGAAAGTAGAAAGACTGAGTGCTCTGGTGGATGTAGGTAGAGAATGTTGGGGGAATAGGAGGGTGTACGCACTAGACCATAGGCCTGAGAATGAGGATTAATTGGATTCTGATAGCCAGCTGCTTGGACTTGGATATTTGGAAGTCACTGGAGGTGGAATGGTATCCTTGGTCAGATCATTGGTGGCTTTTAGAGCAGGGACATTTTGGGGGGACTAGAGATGGGTCTGGTCATTGGTGTCTCAATTCCTCCTTACTAGATGATAAGATCCAATGAGATAAATGGGCTGAAGTAGTTCAACTATAGGTAGAATGCTAGAGGCAGGAAGGGGTCCCAGTTGATATTTGGTAGATGTGGATAAAGGAGATAGTCAGGACTTTCTGGAGTGAGGCTGATATAAAGGCTGGGAGACAGAGGAGGCAGCAGGTATAGTGGACTTCTAGTTGACTATTAAGACTCTTGGTGGACTAGGCAAGACTGGTGACATTGGAGGGAGAAAAGGACTAGCGATTAATAAGGTTAAGAATAGAGGTGGTTGAACTACAACAGATACTATGGAATGAGGAAGAGGCAAAGGTCTAGGGTCTGCAGCATGGCTTCATTGGCAGAGGCTGGAGGAAGGAGAGCAGCCCTCAAAGTTTCTTATGAGAGCTCTTTAGGCGAGAAGAGTGCAGCAAGGTGTGAGGGGATGCTTAATACCGATGGTTTATTAGTACATAGGGTACAAGACATTCTTAGATCGTTAAAGGAGCATTGGAGTGGATTGTGGAGTGAGGAGGAGGGTGGGGCAGATGCTGAGGACATTGATCGGGCATTGGAGGATTGGCACTCTACATGAGCAGATGGGTTGAGTGACTTAGTACTGCCGGTGCTAGAGGAGGAGATCCACCAGGTTCTTGCTGTAACAATCTTAGATATGGCACCTAGGAAGGATGGTCTGCTCTGGGACTTCTAGAAAAGGATGGTGGGAGTCTCTAGAGTACTGGGAGAGATGACAGTGCTGTTTGATTGAATTTTATAGACAGGGAGATGAGTGGAAGAATAGGATCTAGGGCTGGTGATATTGCTTTCTAAGAATAAAGGTAGCTGAGAGAACTGAAAGAACTGGAGGCTGATTATGCTACTGTATATAGACAGAAAGTTGGTTACTAAAGTAGTGGTCACAAGGTTGCAAAAGGTGGCCCAGCAAGTCTTGGGTGAGGAGTAGTGGGGCTTTGTAGGAGGCTGGCTCATCAGAGATGACATAGCATAGGTGTATGGTATTATTGAAGAGGTATGAGCCAGTGGAATGGAGGGACATCTGGTCTTTTTAAAGTGCAATAGGTCAGGCTAGTAAAAGTTTTGAATAGGATTAGAGTCCCATGACAGTTCAGGACTGCCATGATCAGACTATTAGATGGAAGTAGGGCAGTACTCATATATAATGGACATAGAGGGGTAGCATTTCCCCTAAGTAGGAGGGTGCCCCAGGGGGACCCACTATCCCTCATTTTGTATATTTTATCTCTGGAGCCCTTTATAGACAAAATTAGGTAGAAGATAGTTGGGCTCTCTATCTTTGGTATTAGGTGGAAAGTAATGGCATTTGCCAATAATATGATGGTCAGTCTGGGATCAATTGTGGATATTGGGAAGCGTAAGGAAACAGTGGAGTGGTATAAAGCAAACTCTGGGGCTAGGCTTAATTGACATAAATATGAAACAATGGTGTTAGGGTTAGGGTTAGGCTTCAAGTAAGAATTTATTCGTTGTAGAGAAGACAGAGTACATCGGAGCAACAAAAGACAAAGACTCCTAAGATGAGAAAAGCAAAACAAGGCCAGCGAAGGAAACAACTAGCTAAGAAGTACAAACAAAGGCCAGAGAGATGACCACCCTATGGACGGGCTGGATAAAACCATTTTGTCACGGCCGTAGAGGAAATAAATGCAAAAAGCAAAGAAAGGAAAAGCTAAGATATAATACACGTATGCCCGGCGCCAACTACAAGAACCGTATCGACAACTAAACACCAAACGACTGACATGAGATGATAACTCAATGCGCTCTCAACAATGGGGGAACCAACTGGGAAACGAGGGGAGAAAAAGGAATAAAGAAAATGTGCGATCGCTCGATCACCCAGGCATCTTCGTAATCTCGGCTAGGCAGAACCCGACCGCGAGATGGCCACCAGAATTACACATGGCATCGATAGCGTGGTAGGCAGTCTCGTGAAGAGCATGAAGAGGGTAGGCGCGAAGTTCTTCCTGCCATTCGTCATTGGTAAACCAATCGAGTTGTTCATCTCGATCGGAAGAACCTCGGAAGGCGGAATATGAACCGTCGAGAAGACTGCACCTGAGGAGATGTCCACGATGAAACTTATCTCCACAGGGGCAGGGGCGGGGTTGGCCAAAGTAGCCATAGCGCCAGGCGAGAGCAGAACGCACAAGCCGGGGGGGGAAGGAGAGGACACGATCGGCGCCCCTCGACCACAAGCGGCCTTTGGGGGTAATATAC
>RBNI01005103.1:0-13023 GCA_003990745.1 Jimgerdemannia flammicorona | reverse complement strand
ATATCCTCTCTCTTCAGAAAAATATCTCTTGTAGCCAGTCTCTGGCATCCTCCAGCATCCTTCCATATCCTTTGATGTTATGTTTTTTTTTTTTCATTCTGATAATCCCCCTCTTCATATCCACCACTACTAGGTTCTTTCAGTATATTATTGTAAAATAGAAGCTGATTTTATTCTCACTAATTTCAACCTAAGTAAATTGCTGACTACTTTAAGACAGAAGTTGGAGACTGCTTTGGCAATTCTCTCAACCCTTCCATCTGGTAGAGTTGATCCTGAGTTAGATTTTGGAAAACTCCTGAAATATGATATTTTTGGAAAAGTTTTTGAGCTTGCTAGCTTATGTGATTGATATGAAGTAAGAAATTGATATATTTCAGGAGACATTTAGAAGTCCCTACTATGAGAGATTATCTAAGCTATAGTATTTTCATTTTTCTGAAAGTTCTCCTCTGATGAATTAGAAAATATATAATCAAATTTTTCAATATCTTCCTACTATTTGAGTATATTTTCAGGGTTTTTTTTTTTTTTTTGAGGAGAGGGGGTGTGGGGGTGTATCCATCTAACCTGGATTATTTACAAGGTTATTTTGCTTTTTATTTTTTTTTTAGAAAGTGAAGAAGGATTGATATAAAGTATAGTTGGCAGATTTTTTGAATTAATAATGATAATTCTAGGTAGATTAGCAAAATCTCAAGGCTAAATTCATCCAGACTCAGTTCTGTATCCTAAGTCTGCAGAATTTTGAAATACTGAGAATTTCAAGGCTTGATCTTCTAGAAGATCAGACAATAATACTTTATATAAAATTTGAAAGAAATAGGATAGTAATATTCTATTAAGTCTTTAGAAAAAGGATACCAAAATCATTTTTGAACTGCAATATTTTTGGAGTCCTCTACTTTGCCAGCTGGCATTCTAAATTTATACTGCAATTATATTCTCTTAGATGCTAATATGGAGGAAGTTATTCTTATTATTTAGAGGGAGATGTTAGGAGATCAAACAAGTCAGGTTTTGATAGATATTTATGAGAAGATATTTAAAATTCAGAAAGCTAGATTGTGTGGCAAAGCTTAAGCTAGAACTGAATCTTATATATCAGCTAGCTACACTTTAATCTATGCTAGAGAGATGTATTACTGTATTATACTTCTTAATAATTTTAAACCAAAAATTGAACAAAATAAATGAGAGGAATATTGTAAGCACACAACCACCAAGCCACCGAAATCACACGTCACCCTTGGAACAAGCCACCAAAATCACATACAATCTCTGAATAAATCTGGAAATCACCTGCATGATCATGAAGCTGAGTCAAACTGAAGTCACAGCATACAAAGCTGAGTCAACACGAAGTCATGGAACACAAGATTCACACAAACAGAATCTTATCAATCAGGACCAAATACATATATACTGAGCACCAAGACAGGTCAAAACAGAGAACCAAAACAAACAACAACCACAACTTCTGAACATACACAAATATGACCACCGAGATCTACAACCGCATCTGTGCTGACATTTGGAATGCTATGATCAACTGAGCCACACCCCCTCTGCCCCTCATGAATATCCATAGCCTAGCACCTCTCTACTTCATAGAAGTCTGATGGAACACCCTGAACATACTCAACGAGGCTCACCAAATCGGATAAATCTCAAGCTACTACCAGATTGGCCACCTTCTGGAAGACATAGTTGAACACCACCATGACATAGACATTACTCAGATATCTCAACACCTGAAGCTCATCACCCGCAAACACCAAGAACTCTTCTATAAGTACAGCACCTTTATTCCCTGCCTCTGAGTCACTACCAGCGAAATGGTTACTACTCTATCCTATGGCCAAATCGACAACATGATATAAGAACTCAACCACAAGTATCTCGAGTATGTCCAGACTACTGACAGAACCTTCCTGCACCCTGATAACCAAATCCTGCAAATGCTCCAAGTTGGATACACCATGAAAGATATCGATAATATAATCCAATTTGATGAAGACGAAGTAGAAGACAATGATCTCTCTGATACTGACATGACCTCAAGTCAAGGATCTCTGCCAACTCTGATCACACCGCCAACCTTGCCAATAAACTTACAATAGTTCATAACTACCTATGAGACTTATTGGAATAATGACCACTGGCATAAATACCAACCCGCATTCACCTCCGATTACTTCAATTATAATGAAGAGACCAGAGAACACAACCTGTACCTTCAGATAACTCTTGAGATTGAACCAACAACCTCACCACCCGAGTATGAATGACACAAACCATAACCACCAGCTTACTATAACCTTATAACTCATAGTACAGTAACTTATAGAAGGTATGCAGACAGCAAATCCGAAGAAAGCAAAGACAATGCACCACTCCTTCACTCACCAACACCTTATCCAGCATATAAGACAGATGATGCTATCCTGTGGGATAGTGATGAAGTCCCAATGTATTACTACCTCAGTGAATAAGGAGAAGTAATCCATGAACCACTCTTCCTAGATGACTACTTTATCAGAGATGATGTCATTAATGGTGATATCATCAAAGACTACCCAGACAGTACCTAAACCTATAAATAGCTTAGCAATCATAGTATAGTTAGATTAGCCTTGTATGACATAACTATGAACTGACTCAGCAGTCAGACAATCTCTTGACATATCAGATCACACTGTACTACATGACTGCATTTCAACTCAGCAAGACACTTAGTGCTACATCTATATCTAGTATAGTTCAGATAGCCCCTCACTAGTATAAATACCCCCTCCCCCAGACCTCAGAATCTCAGACTTGAACAATCTGAACACAACTCCTGAGCACTTCTCCACAATATTCCTTCACACAACTACTCCTAGTATAGCAATATCATGAATAGCGAATAAACTTATTTAATAACTCATAAACCACTCTTAAGTAAATTTGCTCCCTGTTAGGTCCCACTCCTAACCCCATCACGAAATTTCCTAATTGGGTATTGTCTGCAGTGATATACCAATTCAACTAAGCTGGTCTTAGTTCCTTGAACTTTCTGAAATATGGAAAATCCTAAACATCCAGAACTAGTCTAAAAAAGGACTTTGGTTGAGATATCAACCTGATCTTGAAATCAATAAGTGTAGAGGATGTACTCTATATGAAATTGATCTTGACCATAAGAAAACGGTCTTCCAGAATATCCAGAACTTCCAGAAAACCCTTCCAGAACTATGTAATGGTTATCCTAAAAAGCAACCCTCTTATAACTTGGTAGCAGTAGTTTACAATCCAATTCCACTTCAAGATGCTTCCTTACCCTACTACAAACCCTTCTGCAAATTCCTACAAGTTGGTATAAAGCCCAACCTCTGAACTGGAATTTATCCTGAACCATCTGACAATCTGGAGAGAATTGAACCTGACATACAAGAACATTTTGACCTCCACACCTGCAACAAGTGGGACAAACTTCACTCAAAGAAAGAAGTACTCTGATTAAATCAGCAAATAGACAAAACCCTATTCACTGAACTCCTTGCACTATACTCAGCAAGTCAGGACAAAGAAGGTCTTATAGAAGCCTTCTTTACTCTTCTCAATAAGAGTTTTGTCAGCTCTACAAATCTGAGCGACCTAGGACAACTAGCAGCAGTCTTTCTAGTCTTAGTTCCTCACAAAACCCAAGTCTCTGTAGCCAAGTGGCTCAACTCTACTGACTTTCACCATACCAAGACCAATACCACATTATACTACCAATTTCAGAACAGCAAGGCCTGGCATATCCTTAAGGAAGAAGTAAGAGAAACTCTTTATCAATTACCTGACCCCAAACCAGAAGCAGGCCCTGCTACTGCTCTACCAGAATCTGCAACCAATACTGAACTAGAACTTGACTTTGAATTAAGTCCATCTGAAATCAGATATATAACTGATTCTGTCTACTTTGACACTGAGCAAACCCAACTACACAAGGACCAAACCAAAGAGGAGGAGGAGTATCTCAGTGAATTTGATCTCAGATACATCACTGAAGGAGACACACCTCTATCAGGACAGAATACACCTACACAGCAACAGACAGCTATCTATCAAGCCCTTACTCCAGACTCACAACTATTACTCCAGCAACTTACACAGACCCAAAGAACACTCTCACACTCTGCACCAGTACCTCAAGTAGTATCAGTAACATCACTACCAGCAGTCCAACCATCTCCAGTAAACAATATGGCAAACCAATAGATTCTAGACCTCACAGCCCAGATAGCCATAATAGTGGCAACCATTACTACCTTAGCTGAATAGACCTGACCTACAAAAAATCTGAGCCTATCTACCTTCAATAGTACTACACAAGAAGTCTAAAGCTTTATTAGTATAGTTGACACCAACTTCAAAGTCAATCAATAGACCAATGAGCAAGTTGCTGACTGCCTCCTGACAAACAACCAAGACCATACTCTGGAACAACTCTTTGCTACCACTACAGCCTATGTCCGCCAAGTTGTTACATTCTTCTGAGAACCTGTCGAAGAATGGTGGTGAACCCTTCCTGAAAAACCCCTCACATGGGACACCCAACCTGCAGTAGTTGCTCAGAATGCAGCAAACAATACCCCAGGATATAGAGCCCATCCTACAGCCCCTGGACTCAAACAACTCATGATTGCTCAATACTGCAGTGAAACAATGATCACCAAATCTCAAGTAAAACTCCACAATCTCAAATTTGATATACATGGCAAAAAAGAATTTGAAACCTTCTGTATAAAACTTGAGTCACTCCTGAACACCATTGGCCTAGGATATATTGCCAATGATGAAGCATAAAATGGTACAAGAGCAGACTATTTATTCAATGCTCTGCCTGAATGGCTTACTAGAAAAATCCAAGAACAAGACTGCCCAGTTGGTTGTGATCACCAACAATGGTGCCTGGTAAGAATCAAGACTATGATCAAGTGAATCCTAACAGCTGGACCAATTCTGCCCTGAAGACAATTCAATAACAAGAAAAAGACTTGGACCAAGAAAGAAGAACCCAAGCATGAAGCATCCTGAGCTCCCTCCACATCCACCTCATGAACACCCAGAAATCATAAACCCACCCAACTGAGTACCTTCAAGAAACTCACTGAAGGAGAAAGGAATGAACTTTGAAGAAGCAGAGCATACTTCTATTGCTGAAAGACAGGACACATAACCAGTGCCTGCTCTAACTGAAAACCCTGAACAGCAATATGAGCAACTGTTACTACTCTGCACTACCTCAATAACCTGACCACAAGAATACTAGACTTTGTCAAGTTAAGACAAACTACCAAGGCCCCAACCAAAGGAAGTCAAAAAGCAGCTGGATATGACCTATATGTAGCTGAAGAAGCTACAGTTTCCAACCAAGAAGTCAAGCAAGTCTATACAGGAATCAGCATCCAAATTCCGGAAGGACATGTTGGAAGAATATGCTGTCACAGAAGCCTAGCATTGAAAGGACTCTCAGTAGAAGGAGGAGTCATTGATAAAGATTACACAGGCAAAATTATTGTCCTCATCTGAAACCACAGTTGGACACCTTTCAAGATCTCATTGGTTTCTACATTGCCCAGATTCTATTTGAAAAAATCGAATCAAACCTGATAGTCAAGGAAGTCTCTGAACTACTGCCCACCATCTAAGGATCTAAGAGATTTGGCTCATCAAACAAGGCCCCAGCCCAACCTACTATGAACAAAGAAGAATAATTCTACAAGAAAATCGAAGATGGATATGTACCAAGTGGCTGATACTCTCATGGCATTGGAATGTACTCTTCCTGAATAATCGATGATTGCTTCTCTTGTATCAATGAACTGGCCCAAAGAAGAACCAATAGAAGGAAAGCTCCTATAACTGAAATCACCACCATTGGATCAGACAAACTGCTTACACTTAAAGCTTTTATCAATCGAGCACCTGTCAAGATTATGATAGACAGTGGTGTCTCAGGCAACTTCATCAATGAAGAAATAGCCAACAGACTCAAGGTCTTCACCTCTCCAGTATAACAAACTCAAGCAATTGCCATAGCTGATGGAACCTCACATGTCATTAGCAAGGAAGTCTGTAATCTACCCTTCCAAATTGGTGACTACTGAGTACATGTTACCCTCTAGATCATATTACTCCCTGACAATAAAATCATCCTTGGAACTCCATGGTTGAAACAAGAGAACTCCATGATCGATTGGGTAAACCATTCTCTGACCATCAAGAAAGGATGCCACAACTTCAAGCTGTAAGGCAAAAAGGACCCACTCAACTCTAGTGACCCTGGACCAAAGATCACCCACATCAACAAATTACAGCTTAAGAAATTGGCCAAGAAATACCCTCTCTTCGCTATCTCCATCTGTCCATCCAAAGGAGAATCTGAGAACTCTGAAGAAGACTTTTCCAAAGTTAACAGCTGTATCAGACCCTTACTCTAGAAATTCCGAGACATATTCCCAAAGAAGCTTCCAAAAGGCCTACCTCCCAAATAAGTAGTAGACCATGCTATCAAGACTATCCCAGATGCCAAGCCAGCCTTCAAATCAATCTACTATATGTCTCCGAGAGAAATTGATGCACTCAAGAAGGAAATTGACAAACTCCTAGAACAAGGATTCATCAGACCCAGTGTATCACCCTACAGTGCACTAGTCCTCTTTGTTGTCAAGAAAGGAGGAGACCTGCAAATATATATTGACTACTATGACCTCAATGAACAGACCATCAAGAACTGTTGCCCACTACCCAGAATTGATGAAATATTCGATAGGCTTATTGACCCACAATTCATGAGCTCTTTTGACCTGTAAAATGGTTACTGGCAAATTGCTATGAAAGAAGAAGATATCTACAAGATAGCCTTCTGAACCCGCTATGGACACTTTGAGTTCCTGGTTATGCCTTTTGGCTTAACTAATGCTCCTGCAACTTTCCAAACACTGATGAACACTATCCTGCACCCATATCTAGACAAATTTGTTATTATCTACATTGACGACATCCTAGTCTTCAGCAAAACTCTGGAGGAACATCTGGAATACCTTGAACTAGTACTACTGAAACTCCAAGAAAACCAACTCTTTGCAAAACTCAGCAAGTGTGAATTTCTCCTGAAAGAAATTCAATTCCTTGGACACATTGTTACTCCAAATGGAATTAAAGTAGACCCCAGCAAAATCTCTGCAATCAAGGATTGGCCCAGACCCAAGAAGCTGAAAGACCTCCAGTCATTTCTGAGATTAGCAAACTATTATAGATGATTTGTTGCCAACTTTGCCAAAATCGCCACTGCCCTTATCTAAATAACTAAGCATAGCAAGAAAGAAGAACAGCCCTGAACCACAAAATAAGAGAAAGACTTCAACAATCTTGTAAATTGGAGACCCAAACAAGATACAGCCTTTCAAGCATTGAAAGATGCCTTGATAATCACTCTAGTACTTCAAGTAGCAAACCCTGCCCTACCATATGAAGTTACTACTGATGTCTCTGACCTAGCTCTTGGAGCAGTACTCATGCAAGAAGGACACCCTATGGCCTATCACTCCCGCAAGTTCAATAATGCCGAAATCAACCATGCAACTCATGAGAAGGAAATGCTAGCCATTGTAGACACTCTGATCAAATGACAACCATACCTAGAAGGAGCACACTTCACTATATTGACTGACTACAAGTCATTAGTCAACATTAAGACCCAGGCTACCCTTTCTCGAAAGCAAGCCAGATAGATGAAAGTCCTCACCAACTTTGACTATAAAATCCAGTATCGCCTTGGCAAGGAAAACATTATTGCTGATGCAATCTCCAGACCACTTATTGAAGAAGTTATCCAAACCCTCACCTTGGTTACAAACTCCATCATGGAACAAATTATCACAGCATATGTTGATGATAAGGAAGCTCAAGTACTCCGAGAAATTCTGAATAGTGATAATACTGACAAGCTTACCTAGTACCATTAATACCAACTCAAGGACAATGCTATCTACTATAAGGACAGATTGTATGTTCCAAACAACCGAGACCTCTAAAGGACTATCCTATTCAAATGTCATGATGCCCCTACAGCTGGATATTTAGAATTTGATAAATGCTATGAAGTTATCTCTCGAAACTTCTATTGGCCCTGCATGGCAGATCAACTAAAGACCTATATCACTTCCTGCAATACCTGCCAATGGAATAAGTCCTCAACACTAGCAAAACCTGGCTTACTACACCTTATCCCAGTACCATCTGCTAATTGGGAACAAATCTCTATAGACTTCATTGTACAACTACCCTGAACCAAGAATGGGAAAGATGCAATTGTTGTCTTTGTGGACTATCTCAGCAAACAAGCTCACTTTGTCCCAACTACTACTACTGCAACAGCACCAGACAAAGCCACACTCTTGTTTGACAACATTTTCTGCTTTCATGGTCTTCCTAAGATCATTATTAGTGACCAAGACCTAAAATTCACCAGCTATTTTTGGAAAGCCCTCCATGCATACCTTGGAACGAACTCATACTATCTACAGCCTTTCACCCTGAAACTGATGACCAAACCAAAAGAATGAACCAAACTCTAGAATAAATGCTAAGGAACTATGTTTCCTACAGATAAGATGATTGGCATGAACACCTCACTGCAGTTGAGTTTACATATAACAATAGTAAGCAAGCCTCTCTTAGAATGACCCCATTCTTTGCCAACACTAGACAAAACCCAAACACTCCTCTGACACTCATCTGAACTACTGACAAATCCTCTACAGTTGAAGCTATTGAAGAATTCTTACTCTGAATATATAATCTAAGCCAGATTGCAATTGAGAATTTATCACGAGCTCAAGAACAACAGTCATAGTATGTTAACCAACACTGCTGAGAAGAAACCTTTAACATTGGAGAAAAAGTTCTACTAGACATCTGAGGATACTGAGTTGACAACCTCAAGCACAGACTATCTACAAAGCTGAACAGCAAGTTCATTGGACTATTTGAAGTCATTGCACAAGTCTCTCCAACCTCCTACAAATTGGTACTACCAAATACCATTAAGATTCACCCAGTCTTTAATGTCCAACATCTCAAGTGATATAATGATAATGACAATGAGCTATTTCCAAACCGAACCATGAAACCACCTATACCTGTTATTATTAATGACCAAAAAGAATACAAAGTTGAACAAATTCTCAATAAACGTGACCACAAGAACCACCCTAAGTACCTTGTCAAATGGAAAGAATATCCAATCCACGATGCAACTTGGGAACCCAAGACCAATCTCCAGAATGCTACCAACTTAGTTCAGGAATATGATTCTCTGAATAACTGAAACCTGAATACTCCAACACCTATCAGTATATACTATATATTACCCTTCCGAACATTATAATTATCACAAACAAATCAAGAACTCAGCAAGTCAAGACAAAACAATACCGACTCTCAGAAAAAATAGCAAAACTGAAAGCAAGCCTATTCTCTCTGTATCACTAGTGGAAAATGAGATGTAGATATTTAAGAAGATTCCTTAGAGAAAATTCTCTAGTAGTGAATGATATCAGAATCACTTCCAGTACATAGCATTGAACACACGACCCTTTAATATGTGAATCTAACGTATTAGGCAACTATACTATGAGCATGCCACTTTCTGAAAAAAAATAAACTTTACTGGACTTTTGACCTCTCAAACAGTATAACAACACTAGAACAAATTAGAAGGCCCTGACAAGGACATCGAAAGCTAAGAAGGGGAGAGTTGTAAGTGCACAACCACCAAGCCACTGAAATTACATGTCACCCTTGGAACAAGTCACTGAAATTACATGCAACCTCTGAACAAATCTGGAAATCACCTGCATAATCATGAAGCTAAGTCAAACTGAAGTCATAGTGTATAAAGCTGAGTCAACATGAAGTCATGGAATACAAGATTCACACAAACAGAATCTTACCAATCAGGACCAAATGCATATATACCAAGCACTGAGATGGGTCGAAACAGAGAACTAAAATAAACAATAATCATAACTTCTGAACATATATAAATATGACCACCGAGATCTACAACTGCATCCATGCTGACATTTAGAATACCATGGTCAACTGAGCCACACCCCCTCTGCCCCTCATGAATATCCATAGCCTAGCACCTCTCTACTTCATAGAAGCCCAATGGAACACCCTGAATATGCTCAATGAGGCCCACTGAATCAGACAAATCTCAAGCTACTACCAGATCAGCTGCCTCCTGGAAGATATAGTTGAACACCACCATGACACAGACATCACTCAGATGTCTCAACACCAGAAGCTCATCACCCACAAACACCAAGAACTCTTCTATGAGTACAGCACCTTTATATCCTGCCTCTGAGTTACTATCAGCAAAATGGTTGCTACCCTGTCCTATGGCCAAATCGACAACATGATATAAGAACTCAACCATAAGTATCTCAAGTATGTCCAGACTACCAACAGAACTTTTCTGCATCCTGATGACCACATCCTGCAAATGTCCCAAGTTGGATATGCCATAAAGGATGTCTATGATATAATCTGGTTTGATGAAGACAAAGTAGAAGACAATGATCCCTCTGATACCAACATGACCTCAAGCCAAGAATCTCTGCCAACCCTAATCACACCATCAACCTTGCTGATAAACTTACAACAGTTCATAACCACCTACGAGACTTATTGGGACAATGACCACTAGTACAAATACTAACCTATGTTCACCCCCGATTACTTTAATTATAATGAAGAGACCAGAGAACATAACCTGTACCTTCAGACAACCCTTGAGATCAAACCAACAACCCTGCCACCTGAGTATGAATGACACAAACCACAACCACTAGCTTACTATAACCCTGCAACTCATAGTGCAGTAACTTATAAAAGATATACAGACAGCAAATCTAAAGAAAGCGAAAACAATGTACCACTCCTTCGCCCACCAACACCTTATCTAGCATACAAGATAGATAATGCTATCCTGTGGGACAGTAACAAAGTCCCAATATATTACTACCTCAGCAAACAAGGAGAAGTAATCTGCAAACTACTCTTCCTAGATGACTACTTCATCAGAGATGATGTCATCAATGGTGATGTCATTGAAGACTATCCAGATAGTACTTAAATCTATAAATAGCTTAGTAATCATAGTATAGTTAGATTAGCCTTGTATGATGTAACTGTGAACTGACTCAGCAGTCAGATGATCTCTTGATATATCAGATCACACTTATACTATGTGACTATATTCTGACTCAGCAAGGCACTTAGTGCTATATCTATATCTAGCATAGTTCAGATAGCCCCTCACTAGTATAAATACCCCCTCCCCCAGACCTCAGAATCTCAGACTTGAACAATCTGAATACAACTCCTGAGCACTTTCCCACAATATCCCTTCATACAACTACTCCTAGTATAGCAATATCATAAATAGTGAATAAACCTATTTAATAACCCACAAACCACTCTTAAGTAAATCCGCTCTCCATTAGGTCTCACTTCTAACCCCATCACGAAATTTCCTAATTGGGTATTGTCTGCAGTGATACACCAATTCAACTAAGCTGGTCTTAGTTCCTTAAACTTCCTGAAATACGGAAAATCCTAAACATCCAAAACTAGTCCAAAAAAGGACTTTGGTTGAGATGTCAACCCAATCTTGAAATCAATAAGTATAGAGGACGTACTCTATATGAAATTGATCTTGACCATAAGAAAATAGTCTTCCAGAATATCCAGAACTTCCAGAAAACCCTTCCAGAACTACGTAATGGTTACCCTAAAAAGCAACCCTCTTACAAATATCAAATAGCTATTATGAAGATAACTTTACTTCTTTTCAACACTTCTTACTAGATGTGGTAATAAATTTCTCTACTTTATCTAATTTTTAACTAATTCAATACTCTTATTGTTTATCTTTTGAGGAAATTTTGAGGGATATTCTAATATCCTCAGCATTCTCAGTATTCTTAGCATCTTCAGCATTCTCAGCATTCTTAATATCTCTGGTATCTCTGGTATTTCTGGCATTCTTGACATCTTTGGCATCCTCAGTATTCCTAACTTTAGCATTCTTAGTATCCTTGGCATCCTCAACTTTAGTATCAGAGTTTCTAACTTTGGTACCAGCATCTTCATCAGCTTTAAAATTATCTGAAATAGATAGAGATTAGATAAATCTGGGTCAATCTAAAATATATTTTAGACTTAGAGAATTTCAGTTTGAGTAAAATATAGTAAAAGTCAGCAATATATTTTTTGGCCAATATATAAGCTCTTCTATTTATACTGATCAAGATATAACATCTGTTTTACTTTATGTCATCAAACATAAAAGATAGTATATCTCAAAATCTGGGGGCTTATTTTATAATTTGACTTATAGTATCAGAGTTCTGCTAGAGTCTAATATAATGATGGTGTTTTACTCAAATCAACCACATGATTCAACAGTTATTAGAGATGAGGAAGTTTTGAATAGTTTATTTCTAAGTATTTGTCATAGAACCTTGGAAGCTGTGCACTACTATAATAAATTTTTTAGAGTAAAAAAATCTGTAGATATTTTGTATATTTGGTAGTTGATTTTCATATTATGTCTTAGTTTTTGAATATTTGGTGGAAGTTTAGTAGATATAGTGTCCTTTTTTTAGGTTTTTTTTTCCATCAAAGAATTGCCCTTTTTGGTGGGCTTATTAATTTGCACTAGCTGACTCCTAATTCAGTTTAATTCATCATCTGAAGAATTTACTAGGATCCTGACTCCTGAGGTGAATTTGAGCTGGTTTGATTGAGTTCAAATTGACCTAAACTCATCATGTACTAAATTCAAATTTGAATTGATTTGAATTCATCATGTGATAAAATTCGAACTGATCCAAATTCATCATGTGATAAATTTAATCTGACTTGAATCAGATATATGGTTGGCAAATTTGAATCAGGTTCAAATTTTCCTGA
>RBNI01005102.1:0-13024 GCA_003990745.1 Jimgerdemannia flammicorona | reverse complement strand
TTTTTTTTATAGTTACTTGGACTCCTTTATTATCAAATTATATCTATGAAAACAATATACAAATCATGGGTCCTATTGACCACCAACAACTCTCCATAAAGGAGACCACCCAAACCCCCTATCAACCAATACTAACTTTCTACTATACCTCTTTATCCTCTAGTATTAACTGGCCCCCACTTCCTAAAATAATATCCTATATCTTCTTCACTGCCCCCAGCTCCTACTGCCTCCCCTGGTACCACCACTCTTGCATTACCTCCTGCACAAACCAATATCACTACTTCACCAATTTTCAAATCTCTATCTAACATTCACTCTTAAAGACTCACTATCAGTATGAAGCCATCAGGACCCACACTTTCAAGATCTGCCCAATACTTCCCCAGAGATCACTAATGTCTCCCACCAGCCTTCTCTGGATAACCACACTGATAGAGTCCCCAGACTTCTCTCTCCTAAAGTCTCAGTACTTCTCTAATATCTGCTAATAGCTCTCTACTCCAGAGCAGGCCACCAAGATATACTCTAGAGTCTGAACTGCTACTCCAGAGGATTTAGTATACTATTTATAATCCCAACCACTGTCTACCTTCATCCAACCTGTCTATAGTTTAACATCACATTTCTTCTCAAGAACTGCCACCATATCACCCAATACTTAGAGAGCACTACCTAATATAACTTGGCCATCCAACTTTAGACCCAACTTCACTTCCACATCTCCCCAATCCCAGTCATCTGCCAACCAATTAATAACCTCTCAAGTGGTCCTATCCTAGCCCATTCCATAGTCTCAATCAATGAATATTCTTTCAATATTCTATCACCTACTCTGAGTAACTCTAGCCTCCACCACTATTGCTCAGAGTCAATAATCTCCTCTACTACAGACCCTGCTAATCTCATAGCTAACTAGGCCTCTATAATACTCCACCAGAATTCTTTGTACTACATCCTACCCACTGTTTCAACTCTGAGCAACCCTCTTATATTCTTCTACTTCTTGTCTCTGGGGTAGAATCTAATCTCCCAAATGTCTATTACCAACCTGCCCCATCCTTCCTCTCTTATCTCCATCAGACAATATTCTCACCAGCCTCTGAGAGCCTTTAGCCACTGCTGAAAGTCCACTAGCCCTGGGCCTCTATCAGCAATCAGCAGTACCAATGACTCTCATCCAATCTGTGGCTGCCTCCCACACCAAAGCTATCCTTCCACAACCTTCTTTAGCTACCATACTACCCACATAGGAAAGTTCAAATAGTAATAACTTTGGCAACTAGTATATATTCAAAACCACCACTCTCCCTACCAGAGAGAAGTTACATCCAGTCCAGTCTGTTAGTGTACCTTCCTATTTCTGTACCATCTCATACTACCACTCTCTTGGCAGAACTGTTCCAAATACTGTAAACCAAATACCCAAATATCTGACAGCCTCTCCAGTAGGTACAATCTATCCAAACCTACTCTTGGCCCCCAAACCAGTATTAAGCTCCAAAGTCTCACACTTTCCCCAATTCAACTTTGCTCCAACCAGTCCCTTATACTGTCCTATCCCTTTTTGCAAAGTATCTATATCCTCAACACTACCTAACACTACTACTATATCATCTGTAAAGACCCCTAACTTCCAAACCACTTCTCTCATTCACAGTTCAGTCAGTCATCTCCTCAGCCAGGCTAATACTAGCTCTAAGAAGAGAATATAGAGAAGAGAAGAGAGGGGGTCCCCTTGCAGAACTCCTCTACCCAAAGCAAACTCTGGACCACACCAGCCATTCATCAGAACTGCCCCTTTATAGTCACACACCAGTCCCATAAGCCTTCTAATCTCTACTATATCAAATCCAACCTTCTGCAATATAGTTTCTAGATAATACTACCTCACCCTATCATATGCCTTCTCTTAATCTAAGAAGACCATCCCTCCATCCATTTAGTGACTCCTACAGCCCTCTAAAATATTTTGCACCCAAGCTATACTGTCTCTGATCTGCTGTCTCTTTACAAAGCCCCACTGTTCCTCCTCTATCAGCCTACCAATCTACTATTATATCCTTCCTACTAAGATCTTTGAGACCAACTTCCTATTCACATTCAACAGCATTATTGACCTCCAATTTTGTCACACCCTTCTGTTACCTTTCTTCTTATACAATAAAGAGACCAATCCTAAGTCACCATTACTAATTCACTGGTCCTCTACTAGTATAAAGTTGACTATCTCTATAAGTTAAGCTCTGAACTCAACTAGGAGAGCCTATCCTCTCTAGATGATGAACTATCTGGTACCTTCTGCAAGATCTCCAATACTTCTTCTAAGGACTCAGCCCATCACTGAAGTCCCAATTTCTGGTAATACCACTACTGGTCAGTCTTGTACCAAAGAAGCATCCTCAATGTTTTATGCACTATTATTCCCTCCCTCACTCTCATCACTCTAGAGGGCCCACTATTGTCTAGAGACCTCCTCTAGCATATCTGCTACACCAGAAACCTTGACTCCATTCTCACATAGAACAGAAGCCTAGCTATGCCACACCCTTCTAGTCTTCAAGATACCAGATAGATACTTTATTGGCTGCTCTCTTTCTTCCAACCACTAGGCTCTCAGACATATTAGAAGGCTATCCACTACTCTGTCCTCCACCTCTCTCATATCTGACTGCAGACTGGCCACCTTCTTAACCAGGTAACATTATTCCTCTTCTATTAGTATCCCACCTTTCAGTAGTTACTGCCACTACCTCAGGCCCTACTCAACCCTCTTCTTCTTATCCTTCTGCTCTTTCCCAGCCACCTCTCCAACATTCTGTCAATAAGTACCCACCAAATGTTTAAACCTTTCTCACTATTTGACAACAGACAGACCACTATTCACCCACCTTGCCACTTCCTGCCTGGCCAGAACCAGAACTGTTCTCTCTCCACTGATCACCTCAGCAGAGTCACATTAAGATGCCAACACCCCCCTCCTCCACCAACTATCTGGAATCTTCCACATACTTCTACTCCCCAATAGTCATACTATGGGCACTACTGCATCTCTACAATGTCTAGCATATTACCTCAGTATTCTGCTACTAGTACCCAATTGATCCTTGTCTCTACCAGCCCATCTCTCACTGAGTACTATCTAGTAAATAGCTCTGATCTATCCCTAGCTTGCAGCTGTACACTATCTACTATCTCCATACCTTTCTCCACCTGAAGCCACTGGGACAGCTCTTGAAATACTACTATATCCACTCTACCATCAGACTGGTCCAGAGTCTGATCTCATACTATATTGAAATCTCTCTTCAAAATGTCCAATCTAACAGCTGCCCAACTCTCCCAAGCCAACCACTCTGCCACTCATTACTTTCACTCTTTGCCAACTATTGGCAGATATATGAAACCTACCAAAAGGCCATCTTCAGACCCTTCTTTCAGCTTTCTCCATATCAGCCAACTATCAAAGGTTTTGATATCCACCAGCTCATCCTTACTAATACTAACTAGAACACCAACTTGCCAATTCCAACCAGTATTACTAAACTATTCCTTACTCTACTCCTTATAATTCTGTACATCATATGCCTGAACATCCTGAAGAAATACCACATCATACTTCTGGATCTTTAGCCACTGGAAAAGATGCTGCTGCTTGACTCTATCTTGCAGGTCATTGATATTGAGTGATAAAATTCTTTATCATAAATGGAGAGTTTAAATATCAGCCACTACTACTATCACCTTCTCAGCTCTACTCTTAACAATATCCTGATATTCCTCACAGACTGCCCTCCAGATATGCTCTCTATTGATACTACTACAGAAGAGGTCCACTCACTCTGATGCTATCTTCCTGATATCTGCCATCCTGGCATCATCCACCTTATATCCTTCATCCTTCTGGAGGGCTGCCATTATAGCCATCACCAGCTTCAGTCTCTGTATCACTATCTTAAGAAATCTCTCCCAAGCCTCTGGAGAACCTTGAAATATATCAACTTCCTTAATATCTTTCTCTGCAAGTTCCTCAAGGATAGCCTGGAATCAACCATCTGCTGCTATTGCCAAAGGCCCTGGAGTGATAGACCTAGGGGTTCTATATAACTCCTAAAACAATTCTCTATCTGCTAATATATCAGAAGCCACCTCTACCAAGTCATTCTCTTCAGAGCCCTTGTTCAGCCACACTATCTCACCAGCCTCAGAATATTCTCAGTATATATTTGTAGCCCTAGCTATATGTATATACTCCACATAAGTCTCCAGAACCACCTCAACTTCCTTCTCAAAATCTGAATCCTTTACCTCCTCTCCATCAGCCCACTTTCCTTTTACCAGTATATGTACAGAATCTTTCATACTATCTAGTTGTAAGAAAGACACTTCAGCCACCTCCACCCCCTCCATTTAATTTCTGTCAAGTGCAACCCTCATGGCATCCTCCTCTGTAAACTCCTATAATACTGCCTGCAAATGCTCTCAATTCTTCTTATACCATCACCTCCTCTTCCCATTAGCCTCAATCCAGATCCAATCCTTGGTAAACTCTTCCCACTTCCTCTTCTACAAGACCTTTACTTCATTATGCTCCTCCAGGACAATTAACAGTTCTTCCTCTTCCTATTCTGAACCTTTTTTTCTCTAAACCTAATACTTCTGCCCTCTAATATAAATGATCTTAGGCCAGTCTTGCCCCAACCTAATCACCCCCTTTCCTTCTAACTATACTATTATCTTACAGTTACTATTTCTCAACTTGGTGCTCTCTCAGAACATGAAGCTGAAATCCACCATCTCACTAAAACCTTCCAGGGCTTTCACCATCACCATCTTTGTCTCCTGCCTACTCAATATTAGCAATCCTTTTACTACTAGATGTACTACACATGGGTCCTACTGTAGACACCTTACCATCCCCATCTTGATATTCTTAACCATCAACCTCTTCTTCAGAATCTTTATTATTGCCTCCTCCTCAACAAAGCCAACCTCCACAACCTCTGCTGATAGAATAAATCTCAGCAATTCAGCCCTTACAATCTCCTCACCCACTAATTGTAGTACTTCTCTGGCCAACAGTCCTAGGCCCAGGAAATTGGTAGAGACTGTTCATATTAATACTAACTTATGGAAGAATAGATATACTACTAGTTCATCAGTCTCTGTAGCTAGAGTTGTCTTGCTCTTGCTTTCAGAAACTCTAGCCACTATCTCTCCAGATACTACTGTACTACTAGCAGTTACTCCTCTAGCCACTAATCTAGCCCCAGGAAGTTAGTTTCAGCAGTTCTACTCTTAGATCTCAGACCCCTGCTAGGCACCTAACCAGTCAGCTGATCAGTCACCTGACTCCCCCCCCTGTCAACACTATGCTCTCTCTATCTACCCACTATAGGTCTAGAGGCAACCCTCCTATTCCCCACTACTATATGCCAGCCATCCACTCCAGTCACCCATCCCTGACCACCAGCCTGTCTTCTTACCTCACCAGCCCCAGCAGTCAGAGACCCAGGCCAGGCCTCTCCCTCTTCAAGTACTCAGAGCTCAATGAATCTTGATTCACTATAGTATGAAAACTCAACAGATTTTGATAGAACTTGTTGTATGATATTATCTGACTTCTATACACTGAGTATACTAGTATAGGTGAAGTGAAAACATAAAAATGTATTGTTTTTTACAAAAAGATATCTGTGTGGCTTAGTTCTCTCTGAATGGTTTGAGTAAAAGAAATTTCTGGTCTACTATAATCACTCTTTCTTCTATCTGTGATGACTATCTCCCCTCCTATCCCAATTTCACCTAAAAAACAGTCACCTATACTAGTATTATACTTACTAGGAAGCTTACTAAAGCTCAGAGGGCCCCACTATAGATACTGAGGATCTGCAAGTAATCTATACTAGTACTTGATGCTCAATATTGGCTAATACTCTATATAGCCTATGATATATATACTAAGATAATATTTTATTAATGATAGCAAAAGAAAGAATATGCTGTACTAAAATAAGTATATCTTAGATATAGTCAGAGATATTAGAAACTACAAAAAAGTGAAGAAGATACTAATCTGATACTAATAAAGGAGCAATACATCACTATTATCTCTCTCTAACTACATTCTTATAGATATAGTAAACCACACTAGAGTAGAGAGGATAAAGTTAGGAAAAAAGAGATCTAGATAGTCATCTGTCTATATCTTATGATTAATACAGTAATAGAGAAAGAAGTAACTAAATTTACCTTTCTCTGGTATAATTCACATTATATAAACTTCAAGTAACACTTTTCAATATAACTCAGAGAAAAAGTACTAGCAATATATCATTGAGCAAGAGTTCTGACAGACATACTGGCTCAGGTGGATCTAGAGCATTTAGCTAGCAATATGTAGGGAGAAGTTATGACCTAGGAATGAGTACTTTTAGAGATACAAATAGTAGAGAAGAGTCTAGACAGCATCTCTCTCTGCTATAATTCACATTATACACACTTTACTACACACTTTCAAATCGTTTATTGGAGAAAGATATTAAGGAGATGTCAACTAGCAAGCAAGCCAATGTGCATACTAGGTCAGGTAGACCTGGGGCCTTCGACTGGCAACATATTGGGAGAGGGTATGGGCTGGGAATGGGGTCTTTTGGTGGCTCGAGTGGACTGGGCAGCTCAGGTAGTGGAGGCAGCGCTGGTGGGGGGGCTGGCGGGTGGCAGGGAAGGAGCTTTGCAGACACGCTGAGGACTGGGGGTTGGCTGATGGGAGCCTGCAGTGGTCAGGCAGGAGGGAAGGGGAAGCAGAAGGATGGGGATGCTGGGGGAGCTGGGCCTTCACTGGTGGGAGATGGAGGAAGTGAAGTAGCTGCTGGGGGTAGTGGTGGGACTACTGATGGTGGTGTGATGGCGAATCAGGCAAAAAAAAGAGATGTGACAGCTAATGGCAGAGTAGGGCTGGGGCTACCAATTCAGAAGGGGGACCTGGCTGATGGTGTGACGGGGCTGGTGGTGGCACTATTACTCAAGAAGTTGGTTTCGGAGTTCGCAGCTACCTTGTGCTTCTGGGGCTTGGCAGTGATGACCAGGATGGTCCTGGGGCTTATCTCACAGCAGGTGGCTGGGGCAGCCTCAGTGAAGTTTCTGAAGGGGCTGGAGGGGGTGGAGGTGGGCTTTGAGGAAGCAGGTTCACTGGATGAGATGATGAAGACTGGAGTGGTGGTTGGAGAAGTGGTAGTCCCAATGGTATGCTGCCTTAGGTGGGACCCCAGGGTGGTATAGCTGGTAGTCAAAGGGGTGCCTATAGTGATGAAAGTTGAGACCAGGAGGAGGGTAGAGGAGGTGGTGGCAGAGTATGGTGATGTGGTGGATATCAGCTTCTGGGTGTGGGAGGGGACAGCAATCAGGACAGGCAATGTGGATGTCAGGATTAGGCTGGCAGAGAGGGAGGCCACTGGAAAGGCAAATGACTGACCCTTGGTGTTGATGTGGGGGGCAGTTGTCTGTAGAGTATTGAGGGTGAAGGGGAGTGAAGAGGAGGAGGAGGACTTGCTGGAAGCACTGGAGGAGCTGAGTGGTGCAGTTGAATGGAGGGCGAAGGCCTGGAAGCTCTATGAGGAGTCGACACATCTGGAGATTATAGAGATGAAGAGGATTTGAATGGACAAGGGGCAGTGGGAGTGGGCCCTGGGGCACAAGCAGCAGAGGGAGCTGTTGGTGAGTATGAGCAGTGGGGCTAAGAAGAAGGTGGATAGCACTGGGGAGGCTAGGGGCATCGAGGCCAGTGTCTGGGCTAGTAATGGAGGAAGAGAGGTAGAAGAGAACAAGGAAGGGGCTGGGAAGGTGCCGAACAAGAACCCCTATAAGGACGGTACATTTGAAGTCTGGGAGCAGGAGTTGGATTCCACCCCCCCTCCACTTATCAGGAGGGGCCCAATGGCAGAGAGAGGGGTGGCAGATGATGTTTTGATAAAGGGGGCACAGAGGGTACAGTTTGGAGTCCCTGAAGTGGTGAAAGGGGGTCAGGTGGTGGCAGTTGGCAAGGATGAACTGGTGGATGTCCCAGAGGAGGAGTGGGATGAGGCTGCCAGTGTAGAAGCTGATATCACAATGTTGGATGCAGGGCGGCCAGGGACACTGAGAGGGAAGGAGGTGGGGAACCTGCTGTGAATGAGCAAGGTGATGGATAACCTTATGGTAGAGGCATTGGGGGAAGTGGACCTATGTGTGATGCCTGAGGAGCATTGGACACAGATTCTGCATGGAGATGGAGTAATGGAGGTGCTGAAGGTGGAGATTCTTGCAATCCTCCTAGAGAAGGAGGGATATGAGGTTGATGAGGTTAAGAAGGTGGAGCTGGGGGTTGTCGCTAGTAAGTGGGTGGCCTACTGTTGGGCAGAGCATCATGGTTTGCAGCTCTGGTAGGAGGTCTGTCTGGAGTATCATGAGGATTTTGAGGAGAGAGAGGATGAGGCAATGGTGGAACTTCTGGGAGGGTTGGAGGCAAGGAAGGCAGGCAAAAGAGAGCTAGCTGCTGAACATGACTTGAACTTGGAGCAGGAGGTGCTGAATGTGGACTTGTAGAGGATAGGATCACTATATAACATTTTTCCTATGAACAGTACAACCAATATTTTCTCTCTGAATATGAATAGATTAAGGGAAGCAGGGCAGCATAAGAACATTTTTACTTGGCTCAAGAGATTGGAGGCTGATCTCTTTTTACTACAGGACATACGATGTGAGGATGAGGATGATCGGATAGAATAGACTAGGGAATGGGGGGGGGCTACTGCTTGGTTTGGAAAAGTGGCGATTCTGGTGAGGAAGAGTAGAGGTGATCTGGAGGGAATCAGAAGCTGGGGGATCGATTGGTTTGGGGAGATTGGCATCAGCCAGGTTGGGAGTCAGTGAGAGTTGGCTCTTGCTACTGTCCAGCAGTAAGGAGTGAGAGGATTGCATGGATTAAGGAGCTGCTGGAGGAGGTATTCTCTTGGAGGAAGGGGTTAATGTTCTTGATGGAGACTTTAATATGGTTCGGGATCAGCTTCTTGACAGAACTGATGGAGGGAGGAATGCAGAGGGGAGTAGTGGAGGTCTGGATGTTTGGAAGAAGGTGGAGAACTTGAGCTCCTTAGGGGATATGGGCAGAACATGGTAGGGTGATACCAGGGTCTACACGCATTGGGTGAATAGTCTGGGCACTAGGATTGGCTGGATTTTGACAGCTGAGTGTTGGGGCTTTGATGTTTGGAAGATATTGGAGGTAGAGTAGTGCCCATGGTCTGATCACTGGGGACTTTTGGGGTGGGGGCAGTTTGGGGGGAGTGGAGATGGACCCAGACATTGGCACCTTAACTCCTCCCTACTGGCCGAGAAGGGGTTGTGAGACTCTTGGGTGGAGGACATTCAGGCTAAGATCTATGTCTGGAGGCATGAGGGCTGGTCTGTGGGGGTCCATTGGATGAGATTGAAAGAGGCTATGAGGGTCTATTGGGGAGAAGCTGGTAGAGATGTGGGGAGACAGAGGAGGAAGCGCACAAGGTGTGCTTCCAGTAGGCTGAGGAGATTGCAAATGGATTGGATGGATTTGCTTACTTTGGATAGGGTTGAGGATTGGAGGATAGAGCAGGCAAAATTGGAGATAGTGGAACTACAACAGGTGTTGAGAGAGGAGGAGGAGACTCACATGTAAGGTATGGCTGCTAGGCTATAGTGGCAGGGACTTGAGGAGAGTGAGCAGCCTACTAGATACTTATCAAGACTTCTCAAAGCTAGGAGAGTATGACATCAGTGGGATGGGGTCCTAAATGTGGATGGGGACATAGTGCATGGAATACAACAAATCTTAGGGGTTCTGAAGGCAAGATGGCAGGGTTTGTGGAGTGAGGGAGAAGGGGGTGCTGATGAGGTAGCAATTGCAGACATGCTAGAGGAGTGAGGGCCACCACAAGTAGACAGACTGGGTGACTTGATCTTATCAGTACAAGGAGAGGAGATCCAGAGTGTCCTCACAGCAACTAAACTTGGAACAGCATCAGGGGAGGATGGATTACCATGGGACTTCTGGAAGAAGATGGTGAAGGTCCCCAGAGTATTGGGTGAGATGGCTGCTCTCTGTGACCATGTTCTTCAGAGTAGCAAGTGGGTGGGAGAGCAGGACCTTGGGCTAGTGGCCTTATTGTACAAAGACAAGGGGAGGAGGGAAGACTGGAAGAACTGGAGACCAATTATGCTTCTGGATATGGATAGGAAGATGGTGACTAAGGTGATTGTTGTGAGGCTGCAGAGGGTTGCACAACAGGTGCTGGGGGAGGAGCAGCAGGGCTTTGTTGGAGGCAGACTTATAAGAGATGGGACTGCATGGGTGCATGAGGTTATTGAAGGGGCCCAGGCTTGTGGACTGGATGGAAGGTTGGTCTTTTTGGACCAGGAGAAGGCCTATGACTACATATGGTGAGTTTGGCTGGGCAAGGTTTTGGATCATATTGGGGTTTCCCCAAGATTTCGGGCTTCTATGTTGAACCTACTGGAGAGCAGTTGGGCAGCACTTGTAATAACTCTCACTTCTATCCCTCTCTTATCCTTTGGATAATTAGGGAAGTGGACTATTACTTAGGGACTTAGTACACAATGTGTACCAAGAAGCCTTCAGTTGAGGAAGCGCTCGCTTTAAGTAGTTGTAGTGGCAGTGCCTTATCTTTCAAAGGTCTTTCTCTTGTGCCCTATTTCGAGGGTCTTGTTCTTTGTTGTGTACAGACTGAATTTGCCTTGGAATTCAGGTTCAATGGGTTTACTTAAGTCTTTGGGGATTTATATACCAGTCTCAGTTCTGGTAGAAGTTAGCTAGGCTTCTGGAGTTTAGTCAGAAACACTAGAGTCACTTAGATGTCATTACTAAGACTCAGGGGAATGTGTGTGTGTGGGGGGGGACTTGATTCTTGTATCAAGGACTGAACTAAAACTGCTTTATTTTGGATGGAAACTGGGGGATATTTATACAAGTTGGTCTGCGATTTCTGACTAAGTATGAGTGACTAATTTGGTAACTATAATGAGGTTTGTGATCGTGACCTTTGTCAGGTGGTTTTTGGTAAAGAATATCTTTGTGATCAGGACCTCAATTACTAGGCAATGATCAGTAGCTGTGGCAACTGTTGCTGTGGCGCCAGTTGTCAGGGTTAAGCTAAATATCATTTTCTGCGTCGTTCGTTTGCATCGTTCATTCGTTCGTCACTTGTTATTCATATGCCGCACTCGATTGTATGATGACGTCATCGCCGGGTCACGTGATTGCTCGTCGTTTGTCGTGTCCCATCTGTTCGCTCTATTACAGCACTGATGTGTAATGGTCATCATGGTCTGGTATTTTCCTTGGGGAGAGGAGTGCCTCAGGGGGACCCTCTGTCCTCTATCCTCTATGCCCTTTTATTAGAGCCATTGATGGATAGGATTCACCGGAAGGTGGCAGGACTATCTATATATGGTATAGTGTGGAAGGTGGGGGCCTTTGCTGATGACATAGTGGTTGGACTTGGGTCTATGGCAGATGTCGAGACACTTAGGAAGACAGTGGAATGGTATGAGGCTCATTCTGGGGCAAAGCTCAACTAGCATAAGTGTGAGACAATGGTGCTTGGGAATGGGCTAGTAGGTGGGGACGTCATTAGAACAATTGTCCCTACTGGTGAAGTGGTGCAGTATTTGGGTATCTTCCTCTCTGTATATGGTTCTGTCTTGCCACGAGTGTGGTGGGAGAGCAGGGTGACTATTTGGGAGGAGGCCCTTTGAGGTTGGAGAGGCTGTCATATTTCTCTAGTAGGGCAAGTATCAATTCTGAATGTATACTGGTTCCCCAAGCTGTGGTATGTGGCCTACCACCTTGACTTTTCAGCTTGGGTGGTGAAGAGGCTGACGAAGGTGGCTAGAGATTGGATTTGGGCAGAGAGGAGGTCCCAGGTCAGTTGGGATACTCTTGCAATGCCGGTGGTCAGGGGAGGTCTTGGCCTTGTGGATTTTCCTAAGAGGTTGTACTGCTTGCGAGTCTGATGGTTGAAGAGAGCTGCTGAACTGCAGGGAGGGGGTTGGGTGCCTCTGCTACAGAAGGTGTGGGAGATGAGAACCTCCCCCTGAGGGTCCTCAGGTGATCTGCTCTCTCTGGTAGGGTTGAATGGAACTCGGTGGCTGTGATTTAAGGGCTTTTGGTGGGGAGTAGTAGATGGGGTACACCGAATTGGCCTGCACTGGCGAGGTGATGAGGGGGAGGTGATGTGGGGGCCTAGTATGTGGTAATGGGAGTGTCTGCTCCTGGGGGGTGCTCCACTTGCTATGTTTCATATTGGGGATAGAGTGGAGTATCAGCAGGGTCTGGGCCAGGATCTTTGGCTGAGTGGCTGGTAGGCAGCAGGGATCGGCAAGGAGTGGGACTGGGCAGGTATCTGATCTTGGAGTGCAGAGGTGTGGAGGTGGCTTCCTCCCAAGTTCTGGGTGGTATGGTGGAGAATGCTGCAGAGGAATATCATGTTGAATTTCCACACTGGGCATCTGGTGGACAGTGGTCAGTTCGATTGTGAGGAGTGCTATGATGTTGGGCATGCTGGAGGTTATATGCAGATGCCAGAACATTGGTTGGGAGAGTGTGAGGTTTTGGGGGAATTTTGGGTAGAAATAGGAGATAGACTGAGTGTGGGATATAGGCTGGTGGGGGAGGGGGGCCACTGGGAGGACTTGAGATCTCGGCTGGTGGGTGGGGTAGGTGATAGCTGGCTCACTGTAGGGTGGGTGTTAGCAGTGTGGGTGGAATTGGCAGGACATTGGCTCTTTGTATTTGAGGAGAGGTGGCATTTGGGGCTGCAGGAGAAGATATCAAGGTGGGAGGAGCTGTTGGGAGATCTGCTGATGGGATGGTGGGTGGGTTGGGGTCCTCAGGGGGGGCGACGGCGCAGTTTAGTGGTGTGGATCTGTGAGCAGAGTGGTGGGAGGGTGGAGATTGTGTTAGACAAAGTGGTCTTTCAGCAAGAAGGGG
>RBNI01005101.1:0-13025 GCA_003990745.1 Jimgerdemannia flammicorona | reverse complement strand
TTTTTTTTAATGGACTCATAGTCCCGCAGATTTTTATTGGAAGAGAACCTAGACTATATAGGCCAAAACCCTCTCTCACCACCCACTGAACAATATTTCCCTATTAATCTAGGCTACTAAATTATCTAGCAGTCCTACTGCTCCAGCTATGCCTGTCGAACACTGGCTAAGTCGACCCCCATGACATAGACTAGACTTGTCTGCTCACCAGAGCTGGATCATCATTTACATGCGAGAGCACACCTACGTGTCAGATCTAGCAGCACTGGGACTGAATAAAGAATAGCCCCCCGAACCCCAAAGGAAAGCCCGAGGCAAATAAAAACCCCCCAACCAACCAATAGAGAGCAAAGTGGATTCAAAGTGGGTGAGTAAAGGACTTATATGCAGCACCTTCCCCAAAGGACTTACACATGGGCTAGGGCCTGAAAAGACCCCACTCCCACTCCCCAAGCCTGCGGGCCTCGATCATGTTGCTGTGTCAGCTCCTGGTTCCAGTCAGGTACTGCCAAATGAGGAAGGTCCCACTCCCCAAGCCTGCAGGCCTTGATCGTGTTGCCGCATCAGCTCCCGGTTCCAGTTGGGTACAGCCAGGACACCAGCCCCTGCACCACCCCACCCCCCACCAGCCAATCGAGAGGCCCCACTGAAATATTGTCCGCCCCAGCCCCGATGACTGCCCCCAGTCTGGCACCCCACTGGTTCACCGTAATCGCCCTTCCTCCTATCTGTGATGGCCACCTCCCCTCCCATCCCAACATCACCCAAAAAGTAGTCACCTATGCCAGAACCACGCTCACCAGAAAGCTCGCCAAAGCCAGAGGGCCCCACCACAGGCACCGAGGACCTGCAGGTAACCTACACTGAGTACTTGACGCCCAAGGTCGGCCGACTCTCTATGTAGCCTGAGACACACCGAGACAATACCTTGTTGGTGACAGCAAAAGGAAGAAGGTGCCGCACCAAAACAGATGCACTCCAGATGTAGCCGAAGACACCAGAAACTGCGAAAAAGTGGAGAAAACACCGATTGAACACCGATAAAGGGGCAACTCATCACCATTGCCCTCCTCCCACCATGCCCATGCAGGTACAGCAAACCAATCTGAGGTAGAGGGGGTAATAATAGGGGAAAGGGGACTCAGAAGGTTGCCTACCAAACCTTGTGACCGGTAAGGTAGTGGAGAAAGGAGCATCTGTGTAATCTTCGTCAATGACTCCTTCTTCTACTAAGAGTCCTTTCAGTGCTAGGCTGCTGTGACAGCATATTCTTTCAACATGTCCTTCAGGAATTTAGATGCTGATTCCTGTATAGACTTGCTTGACTTCTTGGTTGAAAACTGTAGCTTCTTCGGCTGCATATAGGTCATATCCAGCTACATTTTGACTTCCTTTGATTGGGGCCTTTGCAGTTTGTCTTAACTTGACAAAGTCTAGTATTCTGGTGGTCAGGTTATTGAGGTGGTGCAGGATAGTAACAGTTGCTCATATTGCTGTTTGGGGTTTTCAGTTGAGACAAGCACTGGCCATGTGTCCTGTCTTTTGGCAATAGAAGCATGCTCTGCTTCTTTGAAGTTCATTCCTTTCTCCTTCAGTAAGTTTCTTAAAGGTACTTAGCTGGGTGGGTTCATGATTTCTGGGTGTCTATGAGGTGGATGTAGAGGGAGCTCGGGATGCTTCATGCTTGGGTTCTTCTTTCTTGGTCCAAGTCTTTTCCTTATTATTGAATTGTCTTCGAGGCAGAATTGGTCCAGCTGTTAGGATTTGCTTGACCATAGTCTTGATTCTTGCTAGATACTATTGTTGGTGATCACAACCAACTGGGTGGCCTTGTTCTCAGATTTTTCTAGTAAGCCATTCAGGTAGTATATCAAATAAATAGTCTGCTCTTATACCATTTCGTGCTTCGTTATTGGTAATATATCCTAGACCAACAGTATTCAGGAGTAACTTGAGTTTTGTACAGAAGGTTTCAAATTCTTCCTTGCCATGTATATCGAATTTGAGGTTGTGGAGTTTTACTCAAGATTCAGCAATTATAGTTTCACTGTGGTATTGAGCAATCATAAGTTGTTTAAGTCTAGGGGCTGCAGGATGGGCTCCATATCCTGGGGCATTATTTGCTGCATTTTGGGCAACTACTGCAGGTCAGGTGTCTCAAGTGAGGGGTTTTTCAGAAAGGGTTTGCCACCATTCTTCGGCAGGTCCTTGGAAGAATGTAACAACTTAGCAGACATAGGCTGTGGTGGTAGCAAAGAGTTGTTCCAGAGTGTAGTCTTGATTGTTTGTCAGAAGGCGGTCAATAGCTCACTCATTTGTCTATTGATTGGCTTTGAAGTTAGTGTCAACTATACTAATGAAGCTTTGGACTTCTTGTGCAGTACCATTGAAGGTAGATAGACTCAGATTTTTGGTAAGTCAGGTCTGTTCAGCTAAGGCAGTAATGGTTGCTGCCATTATTGCTATTTGGGCTGTGAGGTCTAGAATCTGTTGGTTCACCATGTTGTTTACTGGAGGTGGTTGGGCTACTGGTAGTAGTGTTACTGGTACTACTTGAGGTACTGGTGCAGAGTGTGAGAGTGTTCTTTGAGTCTGTGTAAGTTGCTGGAATAATAGTTGTGGGTCTGAAGTAAGGGCTTGATAGATAGCTGTCTATTGCTGTGTCAGTGTATTTTGTCCTGATAGAGGGGCATCTCTTTCGGTGATATATCCAGGATCGAATTCACTGAGATACTCCTCCTCCTCTTTGGTTTGGTCCCCATGTAATTGGGTTTGCTTGGCATCAAAGTAGACAGAATCAGTTGTATATCTGATTTCGGATGGACTTAATTCAAAGTCAAGTTCTGGTTCAGTATTGGGTTCAGATTCAGGTAAGGCTATAGTAGAGCCTGCTTCTGGTTCAGGGTCAGGTAGTTGATGAAGTGTTTCTCTTGCTTCTTCCTTAAGAATATGGTAGGCCTTACTGTTCTAGTATCAGTAGTATAATGCAGTCTTGGTCCTGGTATGGTGAAAGTTAGTAGAGTTAAGCCACTTGGCAACAGAGGCTTGGGCTTCATGAGGAACTAAGGCTAGAAAGACTGCTGATGGTTGTCCTAGGTCGCTCAGATTTGTGGAGCTAATAAAACTCTTATTGAGAAGAGTAAAGAAGGTTTATATAAGACCTTCTTCATCTTGACTTGCTGGGTGTAGAGCAAGGAGTTTGGTGAATAGGATTTCGCCTATTTGCTGGTTTAATCAGAGTACTTCTTTCTTTGAGTGAAGTTTGTCCCACTTATTGCAGGTGTGGAGATCAAATTGTCCTTGTATATCAGGTTCAATTCTCTCCAGATTGTCAGATTGTTCAGGATAAATTCCAGTTCAGAGGTTGGGCTTTATACCAACTTGTAGGAATTCGCAGAGGAGTTTGTAGTGGAGTGAGGAAGTGTCTTGAAGCAGAATTGGATTGTAAACTGCTGCTATCAAGTTGTAAGAGGGTTGCTTTTTAGGGTAACCATTATGTAGTTCTGGAAGGGTTTTCTGGAAGTTCTGGATATTCTGAAAGACTGTTTTCTTATGGTCAAGATCAATTTTATATGGAGTATGTCCTCTATGCTTATTGATTTCAAGATCAGGTTGATGTCTCAACCAAAGTCCTTTTTCGGACTAGTTCTGGATGTTCAGGATTTTCTATATTTCAGAAAGTTTAAGAACTAAGACCAGCTTAGTTGAATTGGCATATTGCTGCAGACAATACCCAATTAGGAAATTTCATGATGGGGTTAGGAGTGGGACCTAACAGGGAGCAGATTTACTTAAGAGTGGTTTGTGGGTTATTATATAGGTTTATTCGCTATTCATGATATTGCTATACTAGGAGTAGTTATATGAAGGGATATTATGGGGAAGTGCTCAGGAGTTGTGTTCGGATTGTTCAAGTCTTTAAGTCTTCAAGTTTGAGATTCTGAGGTCTGGGGGAGGGGGTATTTATACTAGTGAGGAGCTATCTGGACTATGCTAGATATGGATATAATACTTAGTACTTTGCTGAGTCGGAATGCAGTCACATAGTACAAGAGTGATCTGACATGTCAAGAGATTGTCTGACTGCTGAGTCAGTTCACAGTTACATTGTATAAGGCTAATCTAACTATACTATGACTGCTAAACTATTTATAGGTTTAGATGCTGTCTGGGTAGACTTTGATGACATCACCATCAATTGTATCATCTCTGATGAAGTTGTCATCTAGGAAGAGTAGTTTGCGGATTACTTCTCCTTATTCACTGAGGTAATAATACATTGAGACTTCATCACTATCCCACAGGATTGCATCATCTGTCTCGTATACTAGATAAGATGTTGGTGGGCAAAGGAGTGATGCATCATCTTCACTTTCATCAGATTTACTGTCTATATATCTTTTATAGGTTATAGCACTATGAGTCACAGGGTTGTAGTAAGCTGGCAGCTGTGGTTCATATCACTCATACTCAGGTGGTGGGGTGGTTGGTTCGATCTCGAGGGTTGTCTGAAGGTACAGGTTGTGTTCTCTGGTCTCTTCATTATAGTTGAAGTAATCTGGAGTGAATGCAGGTTAGTATTCATACCAGTGGTCATTGTCCCAATAAGTCTCATAGGTGGTTATAAACTGTTGTAAGTTCATCAGCAGGGTTGGCAGAGTGATCAGGGTTGGTAGGGATCCTTGGCTTGAGGTCATGTTGGTGTCAGAGAGATCATTATCTTCTACTTCATCTTTATCAAATCAGATTATGTCATAGATATCTTTTATAGTATATCTGACTTGAGGCATTTGCAGGATATGGTCGTCAGGGTGCAGAAAGATTCTGTCTATAGTTTCAACATACTCAAGATACTTGTGGTTGAGTTCTTGTATCATGTCATCAATTTGGCCATAGGACAGAGTAGCAACCATTTTGCTAGTAGTAACTTAGAGGCAGGGAATAAAGGTGCTGTACTCATAAAAGAGCTCTTGGTATTTGTGGGCAATAAGTTTCTGGTGTTGAGACATCTGGGTAATGTCTGTATCATAGTGGTGTTTGACTATGTCTTTCAGGAGGGTGGCCAATCTGGTAGTAGCTTGAAATTTGTCTGATTTGGTGGACCTCATTGAGTATGTTCAGGGCATTCCATCAGGCTTCCACAAAGTAGAGGGGTGCTAGGCTATGGATATTTATAAGGGGCAGAGGGGGTGTAGCTTGGTTGACAATAGCATTCCAAATGTCAGTATGGATGTGGTTGTAGATCTCAGTGGTCATATTTGTATGTTTGGAAGTTATGGTTGTTGTTTGTTTTGGTTCTCTGTTTCGATGTATCTTGGGACTCGGTATATATGCATTTGGTCCTGATTGGTAAGATTCTATTTGTATAAGTCTTGTATTTCATGACTTCATATTGACTCAGCTTTGTGCACTGTAACTTCAGTTTGACTCAGCTTCATGATCAAGCAGGTGATTTCCAGATTTGTTCAGATTTCACGTGTGGTTTCGGTAGCTTGTTCAGAGGGTAACATGTGATTTCTGTGACTTGCAGGTTGTGTGCTTACATACATAGTCAATTACTAATTTTTTCTATTAAGAAATCATCTGTCAATTCAAGACCCCAATATAAGTAACTATAGACAGAAAGAATTTATGAATTAGTTCTTTGAGATTTTCTACAAAAAGTACAAGATCCAGTATATTCAGACTATAGCCTATTACTCTCAGAAAAAATGAATAAGTAGAAAAGACTAATAAGACCCTTAAGATTATTATCACTAAGATCTACAATAACTATAAAAACTAAAATTACTATCTGCTAATAATATTATCTGCTTTCTAGGATATTCAATTATAAAGTATCCATTTTACCTCTCAAGAAACTCTATTATCCCATAGAGATATTATATGGAAATATATAGATATAAAAATATAAAGACTATACCAAATCAGAAAGAAGGCTGAGGATTATATAACTAAGATACAGACTCTATAATGAAATAATGTAGAGAAGATTTACAAGTTTCTAGAAATTATCAAAATAGGAGACAAAGTTCTAATATATTAAAATATAATAGAAGCCTCATGGTTATAAAAAAGGAAGCCTAAGTGGAAAGGACCTTACTTTATATAAGATATAAAAGAAACTATCTTTTGGCTATAAAAACTCTCAGATATAATTATCTCCATTACTATCTACTGAAACTAGCTTAAGAAGTATTATGATCAGTTAATGAAGTAATACTACAGTCCTCAAGATTACCAGTACTATACAGTAAGTAATAAAAAGACAGTAGTATTCTAATTATAGAGGAATTCTTTGATAGTATTCAAAGTATAGTATAGACATACTTATCATAAATTTCATAATTCAAGATCTATCAAAACTGAACTGAGTTTCAGGAATACTTTAAGTTGAGACAGCTACTAAATTTGAAGCCAGAAATGGAAAAAGAAGATTGGATTAAAGAGTATTAGCTCTCTTATACTCAGATCACTATTATCAAGAAAGTGTATAAGTTATTTAAGGAGAACAAGCCAGCTCTAGCTTATTTCTGAGAAGTAGCTCTAGTGCTCTGAATGGATATAATTTATCTAGATTCAGATTTATCATGTGATGATTTGAATTAACTCAGATTAATCTGGATCACTCAAAATCTTTAGTAATATTACCCTTTCTTTATCTTTGGTAATATCACCCTTTCTTTATCTTTAGTAATATTACTCTTTTTTTATCTTTGGTAACATCATTCTTTCTTCATTCTTTCTTTCTTTGTTCTTTCTTTCTTTGTTCTCTCTGATACTCCTTTTTATTTCTCCTACTACATCATGAACAAATAAATAGCAGCCTTAATTATATATTGATCTACTTTTTTTTTTATCTAATAATTATCAAAAGAGAGAATATTCAAGGTGGAAAAGTACTCTCTACTGATAATATTAAATTCTTTCTCATATAGATAGTACATAAGCTACTTTTTTTTTTTTTTTTTTTTTTTTTTTTTTTTTTGTTTTTTTTTTTTTTTTTAATGGAGCACATAAGTTACTCATTAAGAGCTAAAGTAATGATAGTAATGGTAATAGTGATAGTGATAAAGATGAGAGAGAATTCTGGTAATAACTTATGGTGACCCTTCAGACCTCAGAATTCATAGATCTCACAGCTATATATATAGTAGCCTTTTTTAGAGCAGCTAATAGTAGATGTAGGTTGCCTTTTCACTACTATATTTAAATTCCCATAGTATAACTAAGTTTATTTCATACTGTTTCTCTTTTTCTTAGAGTCCACAGCTCTATAGTGAGATCTGCTGACTTTATTCACAATATCTGATCAAGATAAAGAAAGGTTAGAGAATGTTGTGAGGTATACCTTTGATGGCTGAGCTGTTGAGTTAATATATTATATAGTAGAGATCTCAAAAGAATCAGAAGTAAGCTTTTATGAGTAATCTTATATAACTTATCTATATATAACTTATCTACATACAACTCATCTGTATGTAATTCATTCTCATACTCTTTTCTGAATACTTATCTATATTTTATTTAACTTCATTTTTATGTATTCTTTTCTAAAAACTCCTATATAATACTTATATAATCTATCTATATACTTAACTCAGTTCACTACTCAGATCAAGACTCAGTTTTACTACAGAGAAGAATTCAAAGTTACCCAAGTTTGATCACATCCAGCATCTGATCAAATAGAGAAGTTCAAGGGTAAGTTATTTAGTATGAGTAATACTGGTATTATTATCAAGGCTTGGGAGTCTACTTTCAAATTGGAGTCAATGTTCTCAATTAAGGAGCCCATTGGCCTATTGGAGTATTTAATGATAAAGAGAACTATATCATTATTAATGAACATAGAGAGATTATTATAGTGGTGGTAAGAAATCTCTATAGTGATGAGCTTTATTATTATATTAATGAGGTTTATAAGAATTATATCAAATACTGAGTGATGGAAAAGAGAGGATATAAAAAGCAAGGAGGGGGGTTTAGACAGAAATTGGGTATATTACAATATTGACAAAAGGTGAGTTCTCTGGAGTTTTTTCTGGAATCTTCTATATTTATCTCCTTATTTTTAAGATTTTCTATACTAATCTATTCTTGTTAAATTTCCAGAAATATATAGGATTCTGTACCCTTATCAGAACTTTAGAAATACTGTTAAAGAACAAGTTACATATGAGCATGATATGGCCTATATAGCAATGGCAATCATAATCTGAAGTTCTTTGAGCAGATTGCTAGATTGAATAGCAGACTAGCTTAGTAGTACTCTTGGTATAGTTATATATACATTCTTGATGCAATTTAGTATATCATATGAGAAAAGGAGCTTGGCCTTTTTTTTGATATGACTCAAGGATTTCTGTCCCCTATATATGAAAAGAATTTAACTAGATACTATCTGTTTCAGCAGATTTCTAAGTCAAGACTCCTAGGGCTGGATAAAAGATAGGTATTCTCTGGTACTATCTGGTAATATAAGGTCCTAGATTAAGGGTTCACTCAATCATATACTCATATCACATCAGAGTATATCAGGTGCAATATTTCTCTACTTATATATATATATATTTTTTATTTTTATTTTTTATAGTCACTTGGACTGCTATTTATTACTACTCTATCTATACATAATAATACATAAGTACCCACAATCCTTCAGCCAATACCCTGCAGATCTCTCTTCCTACTCTCTTCCCCCTCATCCAGCTGAAGGATAACCTAGCTACCCACTACCCTGATCCTACCTCCACTCTTATCACAGATACAATTCACCAATTTCTGATGGCTTCCTCCCCTCAGTCCCCACCCTCTCCACCAACCATTCAAAACATCAAGCAATAGCTATTCCCAATATACTACCCTAGTCCCAACCTCCACCCACTGGCCCTCCTCAAAGACATAAAGCCAATGACTGGCCATCCCTATCTAAATCACCAAAGTCTATCCCAAAGTCAACCATTCATCTCCAATCCCACTCACCAACCTATGGCAAAGGTCTCCCCATCTCCCTCCTTTCCCTCTCACCAGGGGCTGTAAATCCAACCTACTCACAATACTGTGCCAAAAATCCCCCAAAACCTCACACTCTTCTAGCCAATGTTTGAATGTCTGTACCACTCCCCCCTCCTGACCAATGTCCATACATTCCTTATACATATTTCAACATACCCCCAGCCACTAAGTGCTCTGACCAGTAGTTCAACATCACATTCTGCCTTAGGAACCTCCACCAGACCACTCAGAACTTAGGGGGAAGCCACTTCATCACCTATTTGCTCCAAGACCAGACACTATTCCAGTCCTACTCCTCTTCAATCTTTACCCATTACCACACTTCAGGCCACAAGTCCCCACCAAGTCTCTGCAGACATTCCATTCTATCACCAAGCTGAAAGTCCTCCATCAATATACTGCCCAGCAATAACCTGTCCCATTACTACATCTATAGTCCCCAGTCCTCCTCTCCTTCCTCACTCTGCCACTGAAGCCTGATACTTTTTGCCCCATCTGCTGCTCCCTACCAAAAGCCCTTGTAATATATCCTTCTACTTCCATCCATGGCCACCATTGCTAGTAGATCTCTTAATGCCCCTCAGGGGGAATATCAGACTTCCCATAACCTCTACATAAGTAGTACCCACTCTCGGCCCCTCAGCTCACTTGCTCTCTTCAGCTATCATGCTTACAGGTAATGGAGGTGCTTGTTAAAATCTACCAAGCCCAGCCCACCTCAGTCAACAAGCAGAGTGAGAACCTCCCAGCCTATCTGACTTTACCACCCAGCCCAAATCCATGACCTCGCCATCTTCAGAAGTTGCCAGACCATCCATGCTAGAAAGTCCAAATGGTACCCCATATACCACAGCTTTGGCAACCAATACACATTCAGTACCATCACTCTCTCTGTCAGGGATATATGCTAACTACCCTACCTCAGGAGCTTATTTCCCCAAATAAGTAACTATCATTCCCACTACCCATAGGGCAGAAGGGACCCATACACCAAAAAGTATATCCTCAAGTATCAGACCAGTTCTCCTGCTGGAACCACTGTCTCAATCACATCACCACCAATAATACCATTGTCTAACACCAGAGTCTCACACTTGTGCCAATTGAGCTGAGCACCCAAGCCTCTCTCATACTATTCCACTATCCTCCTCAGTTCTTCTACATCCTCTAAAGAATCCAGTCCAACCACTATGTCATTGGTGAATGCCCCTATCTTCCAGTTAATCCCCAAAATGTCCAAACCCCCAATTTGACACCAGATCCTGTCCAATAGGGGTTCTAAAGAAAGGGCATATAGGATGGGTAATAAAGGGTCCCCTTGTAGCACCCCATGTCCTAGTGAGAAAGTCTCACCCCTGTACCCATTCACTACAAGAGCTGCATGACTGCTCTCCAATAGACTAATTAGTACTCTCTTGCACTCCAGGGGAATCCCCACTCATTTCAACACTCCCTCTAGCCATACCCTCCTCACTCTGTCATATGCCTTCTTCTGATCCAGGAATACAAGCTAACCATCCACCCCAGTAGCCCTGGCCCCTTCAATTACCCCATGAACCCAGGCAGTACCATCTTAGATCAACCAACCACTAACAAATTCCCGCTGTTCCACTCCTAGTACCTGCTGAGTGATCCACTACAGTCTAATTACCAAGATCTTTATCACCAACTTATGGTCTATATTGAGAAGCATGATCAGCCACCAGTTCCTCCAATCTTCCCTTCTCCTCTTATTCTTATAGAGCAAGGAAACCAGTCCTAGATGCTGGTCCCCAATCCAAGTTCCAGATTGAAGCACCTTATCACACATTGCCACCATTTCCTCCAGAGTCACCTCCACTCTGGCCATCTTCTTCCAAAATTCCCAGGGCAGTCCATCCTCTCCCAGGGCAGTCTCCTTGCTTATTGCAGCCAAAACTGTACACACTTCCTCTCCCCTCACCAGAACCCCCAGTATCTCTAGACCCAATACAGGGTCTGGATACCAATCCTCCAATTGACACTTGATATTCAGGACATCCTCACCCCCTTCTTTCTCACTCCATAAGTTCCCCCAGTGAGTCTTCAACAATCTCAGAATCACAGGAGTCCCCACTACCATCTCTCCATTCTCATCCAAGATATCATCCCACTACTGTCTAGTTCTCCATACTTGGAGTAACCATGATAAAAACCTAGCAAGTCTCTCTCTCTCCTCCAATCCTTGCCACTGTAGCCTCACCACCATCTCCTTCAGCTTAACCTCTTCCTCCATCTATATGACTTTCTTGAATTTCTCAACTTCCTTTTGAATCTGCAAAATATATTAATCAGTCACCTTCCAATTCTCTAGTGCTCCTGCCCATCTCCCCAGAAGAGCTACCAATCACTGTGAAGCCCATTATACTCACTACTACTGCCAAGTACTCCTTCCTTTCCCTGCCTCTCTCCAATATCTCTGAGTACTCGATTTCAGCCTCTACCAGTGATCTCCAATCACTAGTCTCTGCTTCTACTACTGAACAATTTTCCCAATAACCTCCACCTCCCAGTCTGCTCATAAAGAACTATCCTCTAATAAGAAAGAATTCAGTTGCCAATGTCCAGGCCCATCCCTGCTTCCTCCAAACCTCCCCTTCTCTTTCAGACCCCAGTGATCTGACTATGGGTACCAAACCACCTCCAGCACAGCCTAGACATCCACTCCCCAGTACTCTACCATCAACATCCAGTCAATTCTGGAGCCCAGCCCTGCCACCCAATGAGTATAAATTTGATGATCCTCTCAAAACTACCTCCCTGAATCAACCAAAGAGCTCAGCTTCTCCAACTCCATCCAGTCATCCAACCTGCCACTCCTGTCTCCCAATCCTCTTTCACTATCAGTCCTATCCACTATATTATCCCATACCATATTAAAGTTCCCCCTCAGGCAATCAATCCCAGCCTCACTCATAATACTGGTCTCTCTCAAATTCCTGATCCAGTCTACTCATTCCCCTCTTTCTGCCAGGCAATAACATGACCCAATAGTCAAAGGGCTCCATCCAGGCCTCTTCTATACTTCTCACACCAATCTACTCCCCCAATGTCCAATATCACCAATGTCCCCCATCCCCTTTCTAACCAGAATGCTCACCCACCCAGACCATACTGCTGCCCCCCCCTATTCTCTAGTCCAATCTTGTAAGTCCACATCCATCTCGTATTGCACATCCTATAGTAAAAAGAGATCTGTATCCAGTCTCTTGAGCCAACCAAAAATATACCTTTACCAAGCCACATCCCTCAACCCATTTATGTTCAAAGAGAATATTCTAGTTATATTATTTATATTGAATAATGTTTGATATTGAGAACCTAATCTAGTATTTCATGCTCATCTCATCTCTAGTCAGATCCAAGCACTGCTCTACTTCTAGATCCTCTTTCACTACAGCCTGAGCATCCAATGCCTTCAAGATTTCTTGACACTCCACCCCATCCACCACTTCCATTTCAGTCTGATAGTCTGTGCAGACTACTCTTCACTTCTCCAACTCCTTCCTTATACCCCACAAGTATACTACTCTGTCATTTACAATCACTCGAAGTTCCTCCTCCCTCTGATCATCTACTTGATACTCAACCAATTCTAAGAGAACTGCCAGAATCTCATTCCTAACCTTCCTTAGTACATATCTTCTCTCTATGAAGAATTTCCTCTCAATGCTTATTGCTCATGATCCAGAAGTCCTCACCCCCCAGCTTCTCCACAGCCACTCCCTCCAGCATCTTCTACAGCCACTTCACCTTGTCTACTGCCTCCGCCACTCTCTGGGCCCCAACCCCTGGGTCAATCAAAGCACTTCTCCTCACTAACTCATTTCATTCCTCCTCTAGCATATCTAATAGTTCCTTCTCACCCTCTGCCCCACTCATTTCTGCATCTGCCTCCATGCCCCCCTGACTCATCTCACTTGATCCACCCTGGACCCCACCTTGGGCCATCTTATACTCCCCAGCCTAAGCACTCTCTTTTTTTTTTT